>APFE030449680.1:89926-154650 GCA_000404065.3 Pinus taeda | reverse complement strand
TATACCCCGAGGGATCCATGCCAATGACATCTAATATATAGGGGTAGATTCAAGTACAAATTTTATGAGAACTAGGTGACTTGATCTGGAGAGATACTTATGGTGCCAGATGTTGAGTCTTCTTTCTAGCTTGGAGATTAACCATGTCCAATATGTTATCTTGTATCCAAGTGGTTTCAGTCTATACCCTGGGTATCTGAGACTATCCTCCATTTGCAAAAGAGTGAATGGAAATCTATGGAGTGCAAACTGTATCTCATGTGGAGTGCACCTTGAAGCCGTTAGTGTGGATTTTGTGTTATTGATTTCCATACCTGTAGTAGTTCAAAATATTGCCATAGTGTTCTGTATGATTGCCAAATCACCAATGCCACCATTGAGAAAAATCAATACATCATCTAAAAAGAGAATGTGATAGAATGCATCTCTTAATGATCTTGATTCCCTGTAGCCTGCCCATAGTGTGTTCTTCCATTATAAGTCTGTTGAGCCCCTCCATGATAAGCAAAAACAATAAAGGAGATAGAGGGCATCCCTACCTGAGACCTCTTTCTGAGTGAAAGAAGGGTGATGTTGATCCATTAATAAGTACACTAAAATAAATGTTTGTTATGCAACACATGATCCATTGAATAAATTCTATGGGAAAGCCAAGGTGTGTTAGGAGAATTCTGATGTATAACCAACTTGCATGATCAAAATATTTGGAGAGGTATACCTTGAGAATCATACATTTCAGTTTCTTTGTCTGTATAGAGTGCATCACTTCTTGTGTTGTTCCAACAACTTCATGTATCTATCAGTCTTGGAGGAATGTAAACAGTTCTGAGGAGATGTGGGAGGATAAGATGGCGCGAAGGCGATTAGCAATGATCTTGGCATTGATTTTATATATGCAGTTGTAGAGGGAGATGGGGCGAAAGTCATCAAATGAGTTGAGATTATCAGATTTAGGGATAAGAGCAATGAATGTGGTATTGAAGGCCTCATACATCCTCCCAGTGGTTCGAAAATCTTCAATGACCTTAAGCAGATCAACCCCCAAAAGTTCAAAGAAAGCAATATAGAATTCCACTGACCATCCATCTGGTCTTGGGCTCTTGTCTCGCTTGAACCATTTCAAAGTAGCCTCAAGCTCCCCAATAGTGACCTCCTTGTTGAGATCCATTACATCCTACTGATCCATGAACTGAGGAAATAGTTGTGCCACTCTGATGATTCCAACCAACGTAGAATTGGGAGGATCTTTGTATAGCTGCTTGTAGTGAGATGTTGCCAAGTTTGCTAATTGCTGGAAAGTATTTACTCTAATCCCCTGCTCATCTGTTAGATGCCAAATGATGTTGATGGATTTTCGCCCATTTGCATATTTGTGGAAGAATTTTGTGTTATCATCTCCTTTGAGCAGCCAAATTGCCCTACTTCTCAGCCTCGAAGTTTCTTCCTTGTCCTTTAAAATTTTGCTTCTCTGAGCTATTAAAGTTGTTAGCTTCTCCCTTTGATTAGGAGTTGTGTGGCCCCACCCTTGCTCATCTTCCTTTGTAGATATCTCAGCTTCAGTGTCCCTTAGGGTTTGTTCATCCAACAGTCTCTTGCTATGTGCCCAACTTTTTAATAATGTTTTCAGATCCCTTAGATTATGAGCAAAACCTTAAGCTATATTCCCATCTGCAATAGGAGGGTGTATCCTCCAATAATCAGTTACCATATTTATATAGGCTACATCTTTCAACCATGATGAATTGAAATTGAATGGAGCTTTGGGAATTGTTCAGACCTCCTCTGATTTCAAGGTATATCGGTGAGTGATCAGATATACCCCTAGATCCAACCCATTGTCTATAGTTATAGCCCATGCTTAGCAATCACTCTTTGATGAGAAAACGATATAGTCTTCTAGAAAGCCTATCATACCCAATTCTTCTGTTAATCCAAGTAGGTTGTATTCTCATAGATGGAATATCAATGAGATTGTGGTCCTCCAAGATGTTCTCAAAGAATGCAGATAAAGAGTCAATCTGGGCATGATGACCCCAAGATTCGGAGTATCCAATTGAGAAATTTAGGTCTTCTCCAAGGATTAGATTGTCCACTTGCAATTGATTAGAATTCAGTAAATTCTCCCAGAAATCACCACGATTATGACATGGCCCATAAACATTGAGGAGTCTAATGTCAGAGCCAAGTTCAGATGAGTAGATGTCCACCTCGATGTGTCTGATACCTCCCAGAATATTATAAAGTTCGATAGTCCTAGAATTGAACCCCAATGCAGTACAACCAGAGCATCCATTAACACAAAGGGCATGGAACATCCAACCAGGTAACATGGATTCTAGAAGGTGTAATATGACCTCAACTAGACCTAGGGTTTCCTGTAGGAGTATGACATCTACCAGCTCAGTACTTAGAAGCCTATGAAAAGCTAGTTTTTTCTTAGGGCTAGCTAACCCTCAACAATTAAAGGAGAGAAACTTCATGGAGAAGATGGATCGAGGGTGTTCTGTACTCTAAGAACATGGTCAATAGGAAGTTGTCGGCCCGAGACAACCTCCTCCCCTTCCTGTTGCTTGGCTTTGGATAGGGAGGAGGGTCTTCCTCTAGGAGGTTTCAAAGGGATGGAGGGGGTAATCAACCCAATGCCAATAGAGTCAAGGGGATAAGATATAGAGAGTGAGTGAAGCGGGTAGTTATGAGAGAGGGACCCTTGATCAAAGTCTGAGGATCGGGCGGATGGGGTCGATTCCAGGAAAGATGGGGGGGTGCAAGAGAAAGTGTGGGGGGGAGAGGGGTTGGAGGGAGAAAACCAATGATTTAGGGAGAGGGGATGTAAATGCAGAGCCCTAATGATCAACAATTGGTGATGCAATAATACATGAAGAAGTAGAGAAATTCAAAGAACAAGGATTAGAGATGGGCATACCCGAAGAAAGCCCAACCGCTGCAACTGCCCTAGCCCTGGTAAGTGGAGGATAGGGAGGCCGATAGGCAGCTTTGCCACACTTCTTCAGTGTTTCCTTGACTTCTACTGTCACTACAACTTTAGTGGAGGTGTGGTGCTCAACATCCATGGTAACCTTGGAAGGGATCATTTTACCCTTGTCCTCTACCCTTTCTTTCCATTCAGGGGACAATTATTGAATAAGTGACCCACCTTGTGGCATCACCTGCATCTAAAAGGGACCACCTCATAATTGAGGATCTGAAACTGTGATAAATGTCTCCATAGTAGAGTGACAACGAGGGGAATCTAATAAAAATATTATTAGCCATGAATAATATGACCCACATGAAGTTTTTCCCTAGTTTCCAATTTTAACAATTGGGCCAATGTTCTTTCCTTCTCCACTCATGCTAGGTAGATATGGCATCTTATTCCCAAAACGTATTCATTGTCAGGTTTGCAGACTAGTTTGTGAATAAGAATATATCAGCAAGGTCTTATGACTGAATAAATTTTCCCTCTGTTGCCACGCGTCCTGCCAAAATAGTGCTTTGTCTCCCCCCCTAATCTCGCATAAATTGTGATTTCTTATCAGATCCTGTTTTCTGCTGCTAGGTTCCAAATTGTAGATCCTCTTAGTGTCCCCTGAATTCTCAGTTTCCCTTCTGTGGACGATGGCATTTGTATTTCCTTTCCCAGGTCTGCTTCCATAGGTTGTTTCCTCCCTTAATCCATCTCCATTAGAGCTTTGCTCCAATGATCTGATTAAGAGTGTGGGGATCTCTGAGACCCAAACCCCCTGCCAGTTTGGGCTTGGTTAAACAATTCCAAGATAGGAGGGCCCATTTCTTGGCTTTTTGTGCCCCTTTCCAAAGGAATTTCTTGAAAATGTTTGTCATTTCAGTACCAGTTGTTTTAGGTGCAACAAGGCCTGAGAGTTAATAGACGAGGATCGATTGCAGGATCGCCTTCAATAGACTTACTCTACTCACCATGTTGAGGGCCCGAAAGGACCAATTTTGAAGGAAACTTTGCAGATAGTCAAGAAGGGCCTTCCATCTTGAAACTCTAAGGGAGTTGAAGCTAAGAGGAATACCCAAGTACTTTGAGGGAAGGGAGACAATACGAAAACCCAATATTCTAGCCAGAAAGGATTGAGACTAAACCGTGGTGTTAAAGAAAAAAATATCTGACTTTTCTTTGTTAATATGTGTTCCGGAGGCTTGCATGAAGTCTTGAAGGATAAGCAAGAGGGCTCTTACCTCCTTGAGGGTGGCTTGGCAGAACATCATTATGTCATCAACAAACTGTTGATGTGTTAAAGGGATGTCATTCCCCCACATGCGCAACCCTTCGAATTGGCCTTCTTGTACCTTCGCTTTTATATATCTCCCCAGACCTTCCGCTATGAGGATAAACAGAAAAGGGGAGATTAAGTCTCCTTATCTCCCTGAGATGCAATGAAGGATTGGGTGGGGGAACCATTAAGGAGGATTGAGAACACTGGGGAGGATATAAGGTAGGATATACACTAAATCCATCTAGGAACAAAGCCAAAGGCTTGTATATCCATAGAATGTAAGTCCAACTCAGACGGTCATAGGATTTAGATAGGTCCAGCTTGATCATCATTCCTTTTGATCAGAGACTTTTAAGGGAATGAATAGCTTCTTGAGCCATGACTATACCGTCTAGTATTTGGCGACCCTAGACACAATCAGTTTGCTCTGGGGATAGTAAAGCTGGGAGAATATGGTTAAGCCGATTTACCATGATAGTAGATAGTATTTTATAGATGACATTACACAAGGATATAGGCTTGAAGCCTTGAGGCTATTCAGAATGCTAAGATTTAGGGATTAGAGCTATAAAAGTAGAGTTGAGCGCAGGATGTACCTTCCTTGACCACCTGGAATCTTCTACCACCTCCAGGATGTCTTCACCCAGGACTAGCCAGGTTACCTGGAAAAATTCTATTGTGAATCCGTCAGGCTCCGACATGTTGTTTTTAGCCAGACCTTTTACCACCTCCTCCACCTCTTCCAGTGTAACAACTCGCATGAGTGCTAAGTTCTGATCTCCAATGACCAAATGGGGTATATGCCTGGTTATCCTATCAATAACTTCTAATCTGTCAGGGGTCGACTCTGACAAGAGGTTTTGGAAATGGTTGACCAACAAGTTTTCCATTTCTTCGTGTTGTACCAATTTGTTCCCTCCTCAGTCTAACAACAAGAATATTCAATTATGATGTCTATGTTGTATCATAGCATTATGAAAGAAGCGTGTGTTCCTTTCTCCTTCCTGGAGCCATTGTACTCGTGATTTTTGCTTCGAGAAAATATCTTCCTGCTTCCTCCTTTCCTCAAGCTTGGTTAGGAGCATACCTTCTTCCATAACTAAGGAGGCCAAGCATCCATTTGTTATCATTTGTTGTTGTACTTGTTACATGTGGGTTTGGAGCCGTTCCTGGTCTTGCTAGATATGTCCAAATTCCTATTTGTTCCATTTCTTCATCTTCTGCTTTAACTCTTTCAAGCGAAGCTGGAATGTGTGCATGACATTTCTTCCCTGTTCCGAACTCGAGTTCCACCAATCCTTTACTTTATCAAGGAAGGATGGGTCACATAGCCAAAAGGATTCAAAATTGAAAGGGCGGTTATGATGCCCCTGCTTCAAGTCTACTTCTAGGCAAATGGGTCAGTGATCAGAGCCCATACATGGTAGAATTGAAGCTTCATAGTAAATGTCTCTACTGATAAGATATTCAAATGCCAAGAACCGATCCAGTCGAGAGGACACCTGGTGAACCCCTCCCCTCTTGTTATTCCAAGTGTGTATTCCATTAATAGTTGGAATGTCTACCAAATGCAGGTCCGCTTGCATATTCCTGAATTGTTCCATTTCTAGTTCTTGTCTTCTTATTCCCCCTTTTTCTAACCTAGAAGGTTATCAGGTTGAAGTCTCCCCCTATCAGCCAGAGTTTTTCATTATGTAGTTGACTTAGCTTCCTTATACTCTGGAGGAAAACTTCCTTCTCTCCTAGAGTGTGAGGCCCATAGATCACCGAGATTAAAACCCATTCCCTGGTTCCGATGTACTGAAATCGGCCTAACAAGATATGTGGCATGCCCATCTAAGAATCCACCATTACCTATGCAGGGTTCCAGATTATGGCAATACCTCTCGCACTCCCTTTTGCATCTATTGCTATTACTTCATACTTAGGTCGGAATTGTCTAAGTATTTCTTCTATTTTTTCTCTTGATACCTTTGTTTCTTAGATGAGCACTATCTGAGGCTTCTCCTTTTTCAAATGATCTTGTAAGTATCTCTTCTTACCTCTGCTATTAAGGGCTCTCACAATATAGGAGATTACTATAATTAAGAAACTTTGTGTAGTTGGTGGAATACAGATGATAGCGATATTACCCTTCCAGATTTAACTAGCATCTCGCCCACCATTTGGATTGATTCTTTAAGGCTTTTCCTTCCCCTTTTCTTTGGCTTTGCTGCTCTTGCGAACTTCCCAATTGCGTCCTAGGTTCCTCCATCGAATCTGCTTGTCCGGCCTTGATTAGCCATGTATTGCTAGAACATTTCTCTATACATTTTCCTTTGGTCTTTTGGCATAAATCTATCATCTAGGTGTTGCCACTCGTTTAGAAGCATTTTTATAAATGCTTCCTCCATACTCAACTCCTCCTTGGATGTATTGACCTCCATTGCGGTGAGATTGATTGATTGTTGTGGTTCCTCTTTGTTTGTCAGTTCTATTTGGGCTTTCCTCTTTAGTGTGGTTGTCGATTTGGTGGGCTCTCAGCCCTGATCCTAGTCCTCTAGTAGTTTTGCCTCTCTTGAGGTTTCCCCTTCCTCTTGCAACACTTCAAACCTGTTCTGGATTAACCTTTTCTTTTGATGGTTGGATCCTTGATTCTACTGCCCCTTTGTGTTCTTCCTTTTGTATGGAACCTCCTTAAACCCCTCATTCTTATCTTGTGGTGTGATTTGTTCCTACGACAACTTTAACTCTTCCATGCTAGGTTGGTTCAATGAGCATGCTTTGTATACATGACCATACTCATGGCAACAACGGCAACAAAACAATATGTGCTCGTAGTCCAAGGGTTGTTGCCAAACCTCTTCCTGATATTCCAACTCCACTGAATTTGGGAGGGATTTCAAGATATTCATATAAACACAGATGCAAACATAGGAGGTATATCTTCCCCTTCGAGTAGACTATGTTATTTTCACAAATCTACCGATTGAGTTACCTATACCTTCCAAAATTTCCAAATCCCAGAAATTGACTGGTAGGGCAAAGAGGTGAACCCAGATAAGAGTCGCAAGGAATTGCTCTTTGTACGGGTTGTAGCATTCCTCCCAGTGTCTCATGAAGAGACTTGCACTATGGTAGAAACAAGTCCATTTTCGAAAACCCTTTCCTTATCTTGTAGAATCGAGAAAATTACAATAAAAAAACCTCTCGCTCCCTGCTTGAGTTCTATATGGCCCTTTGGCTACCATTTGCTGCTGGATCCATTTGATCAGGTCTTTTTCCGTTGGACAAATGCCAATAAACTTTCATATCATTGCATGGTCTTTCATATAGCTGTGATACTTCTCTAGTTTATTCGTTGGTATCACAAATCAAGACTTCTTCGTTGTGTGGGAAAGGCATTTCCCTCATATTCATGGCTGCCATTGGGCTCCGAGAATAGGGCCAATGCTCTAAGGGGAAGTAGGCTGATGGCGTGGTCTACCACTTGAATCTCCAACGACTACACTATTGTAGGAGGGGATCTCTCCCCCCTCGTCTGGGGCTCTTATCGCCCCTGTCAGATTCAGACTCTGTCATATCGATGGCAGGGTGATCAGGATGGCATCCGTGTTATGGCAGGTTTACGAAGCCCTAGCAGAGCCCATCATTTCTGGTCTACCACAAAGTTATAAAACGCATGTTGCACTCTTTTTCTTGAGCTCAAATTTCACACAGAGAATAGATGATAATAATTCATACCACAAAGATTAGATGTTGTAGACTTCAGATCTTTCTAAAGTAGCTTGGATGAAGTGACCTGAATGAGATGATTTCAAGAGCTTTAATGATGTTCTTCAAGAGAGTAATGGTTGTTGCTTGTATTTATGCCACTTACTGATTTGTGCATTTGCCTCAGGAGTGTTTGCCTCACAAAGAAAGTATGTGACATAAACTTTGCATAGTACCTTTAAGTTACCAAAAATCGTGATCTCCAAACTACCTTTCTTTCGCCTTAGCTCTAATACCATGTTGAGAAATGAAAATGTTGTACATTAGGATTAATTTCTCTGTCATGATAATTACTTGTGAATGCTTGTTGGCTTTATTAAATTTTTATGTTCTTCTTCTTCATCAAGCAATTACCAAAAGTAAAAAACATGAAGATCACAAGAGAGAAAGAACACAAAGATGTAGGCTCCAAGCCAGGGAAAAACCCCACAAGGGGGAAAACCCAAACAATCTTCTTCTTATAGAATCAGATCAAAGTGAGATATCCAAGACCTAAGACCAAGACCAAGACTACCACAAAAAACCCAAGTCAGGCCTCCTCCAAGTCCTCTTCATCAAGTCAAAGTCAACAAATTCAATGCTAGTCAAACATCTGAAATTTGGTCAACTCATGAAATTTCCGCTCTTGCTTTTTCGGCATGTTGAAATTTTAGGCCTGCAATACTTTAGAAAAATTCTTCATCTTCTTTGTCCTTTGACCCTCTTCTTTCTCCTTTGACTTCGCTAGTTTTCCTTCTTCTCTTGACACATAAATTGATCTAAATGAGTGAGTGAATGAATTGTCTCAAAAGTGGTCTAGTTTCCCTCTATATATACAAATCCAAAAGGTTGAATAGGTGGCTCTTGGAGCCTAGGCCGACTTGTTTTCCAAGGATGGTTGAATTAGCCTTGTGGTGACATTTTTAGCTCAAAAATAAATATTTTTATTTTTCATACAAGTAGTCCAAATGAGACTTTGACTCACATACATTTGCTTGACTCATGACAACTTTTTGGTTTGACTCAAATAACCCTAAATGCATGAAGAACCTTCTTCGACTAATAATAATAATAATAACAACAATTTTTTTTTCTTCTTTTGTTTTTACATGAAATATATATTGACACAAGTACAAAGATAATCATGAAAACTGAACTTAATTACATTTTCAACACTCTCCACCTAGGTTCAAGTCTCATTAACGTGATTGTGTATGGTTATCCTAAAATATGTTATAATATGTACCTCTTCCTTGAATTAACCCTGAAAAGACAAATCTACCTAAAAAGAATATATATCCTTGAATTAAGGAAAGAAAGAGAGAAAGAAATAAACTATTTTAACGTCTACGAGGCTAAAGATAGATTATTGGGCAAATTGCTTCCCCATTTGTTTCTTGTATGCGGCCCTTTTCCTATGAAGCCTCACAATAAACGCTCCTAACTTCTTGACAAACCCCTCGCTGAATAGATTATCCCAAGAGCTAGTTGCTAGAATACCTACATAACTTTCCCTATTGTCTTTGAAGGCCTCACATTCTAGAATGAAATGCTTTTCTATTTCCACTTTTATGGAAGAGCAAAAAATACATATTCTTTCCTCCCACACTTCTTTTGGCCTTTTCTAGCATCATGTTTCACAACGGAGTTGATGAGAATTAGTCCTTAACTGAACAATAAGAATTTTGGCTCTCGAAGAAATATTGGCCCCTATGTATGCTTTTTGCTGATGATTATGAGTGAGATTAAACTCTTCAATATATTACATTTTCTTACTCCCTAGCTCCTTATCTCAAATACGCTTGTGGAACTTATCCATAACAAACGTTTTTATCTATTTACTGTTTATGGGACACGTGTTCAAGCAAATGCCCCAATCACCAAGCCATTTGTTATTTTGCTGCATCCAAGTCTTCTTTCTTTTGCACAATATGTCATTAAAGACAACCTTAGGCCATTTTCTCAATTCTTTTTAAATACCTTATGACTAGCACCATAACAATCACTTCAATATGAGCAACCTGTGTTTCACTTAAAAAGATAGTATAAGGAATTGCACTTTTAATTTTGAATTTGTTTGTAATCAAATGTTTCTAAATTTTTTGAATTTTTTCCACTGCATGTCAGATGTACTGCTGGCACACAGTTCACAACCGTAGAGAATCATCAGAATCACTAAAAGCCTAAAAATAGTTAGAATGGTTTTCCAGTCCCATAACTCTATCTCTCTACACCTATTTTGAAAAGCATAAAATGCTTTCCAAACCCCCAAAGTTCTTTTCTTTCTACAACCATCCCAACTTAGATATCTGTTGAATTCAATTCTAAGGTATTTGTAATCCACAACTTCTTCTAGAATTCCGCCTTCAAAGTAGGACTTATGTTGGTTATGTTTTCTTTTGTTAGAAAAAACCACTACTTTCATTTTTCTAATATTGAATTGCATCCTTACTCTTCTACAAAAATGATCAAGGGAAAGTAAGTGTTCTTGCAAACCAAGAGAAAATTTAGCAACCAGAATAAGGTCATCTACATACAAAATAAACCTTATAACAAACTTGCCCAAATGGATACCGTCACCCCCTTGCGAATTCAACCACTCTTTTTGGTTTATCGATATATAAACCAAAAAGGGTAGGAGACAATGGGCAAATTTGCTTGACCCCGATATTGCTTCTAAAACTTTCAGAAATGCATGTTAAAGTTCTAATTTTGACTTTCACCTCTTCATACAGCTTATGCACCACTGTTCTTAGATGCCTACAAACCCCAAGTTACTCCATTATGTGCCAAAGCTTATCCCTAGGAACTGTGTCAAAGGCATTTCTACAATCAACAAAGTAACAAAATACTTCTTCATTTCTCTCCCAAACTTTTTCAATGACGTGCCTTAAAGTTATACCATAATCAACTGTGGAATGCTTAGGTCTAAAAGTTGCTTTCCCTTTAGCACGTTTATCTCTTTCTTTTGCCCACTTGTTGATTTTATTTTCTAGCATGCTTCCAAATAACTTTGCAAACAAGGGGTTTATCATTATGGTCCCATAATTGGAGGAATTATTGACGACACCACTCTTGAAAAAAGGTATTGACAGAAAAGGTGTCCAATATGTGGGGAACCCCTCTTGTATGATGTTGTTGATTTTTTTTGTAACGTGAGGTGCAATAATTTTTGAGCCCCACTTTAGATACTCTACTTGGAATTTAACTAATTCTTTTGCTTTTTCAACACCCAACTTCTTGATACCCATCTCTACCTCCTGCACCGTAAAGAGTTCAATATCAGTGTTGACCAAGGGGGGAGGGTCAACCTTGGGATCATGCTCATAAAGTTGTATTGCATAGTCAAACCGCTTAGAAGTTGTAATACTATTTTCAGTTTGCATCTTTATCAGTTGGAGCTCATTCCAAAACAATTTGGGGTTATTTTTCCCAAGTAAGATTAGTTCTTCCCTCCTTGAAACAATGAAATCAAACTTTTTCTTTATTAATATATGCTTGTAAGCTTTGAGCTTTATGTTATCCTTGCTTGACTCTTTCCACATTCTCCTTGCATTTTTGCATTCCTTGTCAAACCAAGCATTGCCCATAAAGCAATTTGTTTTAGACTTCTTATTTTTTGTTCTTTTTCACTTTGCAAGTGTGCTTTGAATTAAATGTGTTAATTCACGACTATGAAGGGCATGAATTGGGATTTTCTTCTTCTCGAAGAGCCTCTCTAGCGTTATTTTGAAGGTAGTACAATTTTCTGGAGTTAAAAGAATTCTGCCCTTTGGGAGATTTTCTTGAACACTGAGTTTTTGACCCTAACTGCGTCTTTCTAGTCCAAGAGAAACTTAAATAAATTGGCTTGTGATATCATTTTAAGTCCCAAAGTTGATCTCCGATCAAAACTTTCTCCATTTTCTCACACAAACCATGCGAACAAATTACATAATCTACTGCACTTGCTTCATTGTAAGTATTGCAAGTGAAATTACCAAACTTTTCCTATCTAGTCAAACCATTACAAATGACTAAATCGAAAGCCCCACATAGAGTAAGTGATTGTTCACCAAAGAGATTGCAACCCTTGTCCTCTGAAATTCTTTCCTAGTGATGATTACTCTCTTCTATAAGCCAGATAGGGTCACAATCTTCTTTACAACAAAATGCTAGTTTGCTCACTGGCAGTGCAAGCATTGAGATCACCCGCTATAAGGACTTCACTGATCCGGATTTAAACAGGAACGCAACAAATTACAGAGATAACCATATACACAAATATGCAGCGGAAATAATACTTCATTTCATTAATGGAAACTACTAAAATATGCTTACAATCAGAAATGGAAATAAACTAGCTAGGGCGATGGTAGCTTATCTCTGAGAAGAGATGTGATGGCTACATGCCTCTGAACTGTGCTACAATGAGGCTCGAAGGCCTATTTATTATTGAGAAACAATGGAAAACCCTTCACATTCCAAAACCGACCCTTAGATGATGAAACGCCAAATCGTGGGCCCCGTTTTGGGTAAATTGGTACATCAATTTCCCAGGGTCGTAACTTTGGCATATGATCTCCGTTTGACGCGTATGATAGCTCGTTAGAAAGATCTATCTGAGAACTACCATTGGTGGAACAGGCAACATTGGTCCATTGCATGGACCCATGTTTCCCCTGGATTCCCCAAAAAACGTTGTTTAGGGCCTCAAAACGGCTCCGGAAGTTCAGGACCCGAAAAACTGCTAAAAATAGTAAGTTGTGCTATAATTAAGGAAACTGAACATGCTGAGAAAGAAATGGTGGGGGTCCAGATGGACTTGGCAGGTGGCCACCAATATCCACCTGGATCATAACAACTCAAACCAAATGGGGGATATGATTTTTCATTGAGGATAAATTTCGCATAAGATGGGATGGAAACCACACAACTTTTGGACAGATTGCATGTGGAATAGAAAGTAGGTGGAATAAATCATAGGTTAAACAAAGAAATGGTTGCTTATGTGGTGTCATAGCCCCTTGGTGGACACATGAGTCTAAGTTCTTTGTGTCACCAAGACATGTGGCACTGGCAAGGTTCATCACAATGGAAAAACCACCTTACGACTACTTTAATTTTAGACTATCCCTAACAACCAATATAATTTTAATGTACAAGAATTAATTTGTTAGCAAAATTAACGTTCATTCATTTACACAATAATATCACCACTTCCATTAAATATTATGTCAAACATAGACATCAACAAAAACATAAAACAACCATGCAAGATGTGAACCAACAATTATAATAGTTGTATAACAACAATATAGATGGAATGTGCGAACTTGCCCTCCTTCCTTATTAATATAATAGAAATTTAGTTTACAGCAGCCAAGTTAAATTCCCAAACGAGTTCCTAGCTATAGCAATACAATATTTCTGAAAATAGGGCGGCCCTTGACTTTTCCCTTCCTTCGCAAACCAAGAAAAACCAATAGAAACATACTTGCATGCCTTCTTCTTGACTTCGCTCGCTCAAGGCGCGCTCATTCTCCTTCCTCAGCCCTTCTTCTTCAACCTACGACCCTTATCTTCACTTGGCTTATTGTGTTTTAGGTGTGTCTTCCATTGAATGGCACCACTTCTATTTATATGTGCCTACACTTGCATGATCAGTCATGTCTCTACATAGGTCGACCTCACTTCATGGTCAGGTCAACCTTCTTGCAAGATTATTTTCCATCATGTGATATGCATGATTCACCCCTATCACATGTTGGTTTCCCACATCGCATGTCGCATAGTTGGTTGAGCACCCTCGATTGGGAAGCACCCCCACCTTAGCTCACCTCCACACAATGCTCCCTCGGTTGGGCGTGCACGCCCATCGTTCTACACAACTTGGGCATGAACATCCTCTAATCGGATCAAGGGAATTCTTGGGTACCTATTTGGGCACTTGAAACACCATGGATCACTAGGCATGCTCGAGGTAACTTGGGGGCCTGACATCCTATCCCACGTTGAGTCATTGTCATCCTCAACAATCCATACTCGGCGGCTACCTTTGCCTCAAATTGCTCGATTTTCCTCTTCCATCAACCCAATGACTCTTTGATCTTCCATCAATATTCCTCTAACTTATCATTCTAGTGCAAAAAGTACTCTCTCCTCATGCCACTCTTGGATCTAGTAGTATTGAACCTACAATATCCTCGAAGAGCTCTATCTTGTCAGTCTACAATCAAATTTGGTCCACAGAGTGGTGCTTCTTTCTTGGGATCACCCATGTCTAACTGAAACTTCCTCAACTAACTAACGTGGAAATCATGATGCTTGGAATACATGTAGTGGGGTAAATCAACCTCATAAGCAACCTTCTTTATTTTCTTCTTCACCCGATATGGACCCTCAAACTTCTTGCTCAGAGATTTTGATGTCCCCTTTGGCAGTGGAAACTGCCCCTTTTCCATATTCACAAAGACCATATCCCCAAATTCAAATTGTGCATCTCATCTATCATTATTTACCCGCTTCTTCATTTTGTTTAGGGAATCCACTAAGTGCACCTGAGCTAGCTCCAAGGTCTCCTCCCACACTGCCAAAAACTTCATCACATGAGGACTTCTCCCATGCTTCCTCGACAACACCATGAGTAGAGTAATAGGAATCTGCTAATTGATTAACTTGAATAGACTCTACCTCATCGGAGAAATCTTCTATATGTTATAGCTAAATTGCACTCTATCCAGAATCTCAGGCCAATTCTTCTCATTAGCTCTCACAAAATGTCTGAAGTAGTCCTTTAACAACGAGTTGATGTGCTTGATTTTCCCATCTATCTATGGATGGTAACTCAAATGATGCAGCAAATTTGTCCCGACACACTTGAATAACGTGGTCCAAAGCTTCCCAATGAACCTCATATCCATGTCCAACATGATACTCAACGATAATCCCCAATGCTTCACAACATTCTTGAATAATAGTTTAGTTTTCTTCTCAGCTCCACAAGGTATATTTGTTGGTACGAAGACTACATACTTGGAAAAATGATCCACAATGACCAAGATCCTAATATACCCCTACACTTGTAGTAGTTGTGTGATGAAGTTCATCAGGACACTGATCCACAACCTCTCTAGAATCGCTAAAGGTTGCAATAAAGCTCCCTGTCATATGGTGTCTGATTTGTCCTGCTAACAAATGATGCAAGTATGTACATACACCTATACATCCTCTCTCATCCATTCTGATTTCCCAGAAGTAACCCCTCTCCAGCAATGCCAAAGTACGACATTCCCTTGGGTAGCTAGCCCAAGGTGAATTGTGGCAGGCCTTTAAGAGATTTCTCCTAAGTCCTGAAGATCTTGAAACGTAGAGATGATCACAAAAAAATAAGATTCCATCTTAAACAAAAATCTTCCTCATCTTCCCTTCCTTCACCTGCTTCATAATTCTCTTTTCCTGAGTATTGGTCTTCAACCTTGCATGAAGCCTACTCTACAACTCCTCATTCATTTGAACCTCACTTTCTCCTAGTATGCCATGGTCCTCTTCTTCCTCAATTGCAACAAATTGCACCTTGTTGTTGAGGGCATCTACGAAGACATTGAATCTACCCTACCTATACTCAATTGTCATGTCAAAATCTGTTAATAAATCTTACCAGCATTCCTTCTTTGTGGATAGCCTCAGCTAAGATGAAAATTAAAGTTTTGTTATGTTTTCAATCTTGACAACAAACAGTTTTCCAATCAATTAATTTATCCATACTTGAAGGAAATGGATGATCGTGGTCATCTCCTTCTCATGAACCGGGTATACATGTTCCTTGTCATGCAACTTCCCACTATCATAAGCCATTGCATGTCCATCCTACATGACAACAGCTCTAATCACAAAGTTTGAGGCATCCATGTGCACTTTGAATGGTCACTCAAACTCGGGTAGCTTCAATACCAGTGTAGCCATCGTCCCGTGGTTCAACTCTTCAATCGATTCATGACATCTCTTTATCCATATCCATGGTTTGTATTTCTTCAACAAGTTATTCAACAGTGAAACAAATCTAAAATAGCCCTCTAAAAACCTTCGTTGATAGTTCTCCATCCATAAGAAGACCCTCACCTCATGTACATTCATGGGCTCCTTCCAATCTTCAATAGCACGAACCTTCTCTAGTTCCATATGTATGCACCCTTGGCCAATACAATGTCTAAGGAACGAAATATCAGTCTAGGTAAACATGCACTTTGACTTCTTCAAGTACAATTGGCTATTCCCCAACACGCCAAATACCAATTTCAAGTGCCTCTTATGCTCCTCCAATCTGTCATTATACACCACTATGTCTCATCACTAATGTTGTATTCTTCTTGTCACCCTCTACAATCCACACCTAATAATATTGCTACCTCAAATCTAGCTTCAAAAACACTCTGGCCTTCGCCAACATGTCGAAGTAATCCACTGCAAGTGGAAGTGGATATTTGTTCTTAATCCTCTACTTGTTCAAATTTCTATAGTCACAACACATCTGCAGCTCATTCATGTCCTTGTTCTTCAAAAAGAGCACCGGGGCACCATAGGGGGACTGTGAAGGTCATATGAAGCCTACCTCAACCAATTCCTTTAGTTGTCACTTCAACTCCTCCAACTCAGGTCCAAAAATTCTATAGGAGCTCGTACTAACAATTTTTCCCCAATCCCAGCTTAATAGGATGGTCAATAGCACGCCTAGGTGGGAGTACCTATGGCAACTCATCTAACACCAAATTTACATACACATCCAAAACATCATAAATCTCCAGTGGCGCAAGCATCCCTTTTCCATTATCTTCACCAATCTCCCTAATGACTACTACATACATCTCAAAATATGATATCCATGTTACCCTCTTCATACTCAACACTAACACTAGTTTCACCTTTGCCTCCTTCATCAATAGTTGGGTAGGAAAAGTCCACACTCACACGTCGCCAACCACAATTGTCTCATCCATGTGGGGTAGAACCACAACCCTATATCCTCACAAGAATTCTTGCTCCAAAATCACATCAAATTCATTCATCTCAATGATTGTAAAACCAAGACATTCATTTCAATCTTCAATTCAAACAGGGACATTGTCAACCAATCTCGTCACCCTAGCCTTGGAGTTCACTTCCTTGACCTCCACCTCCTTGGAACTTAGCTGTAGCCCAATCTCTTTCACTAGAATTGTCCTCATAAATTTATGTGTTGCTCCCATGTCCACAAGAGCTTGGAAAACCTGCACTTGGATATCTAATTCAATAAAGCAGAGGGTATGCAGTGGATCATCCTTCTTCCCAAGAACACCAATACTCATAGGGTCAACATCACAAGGAGCACATGCCTTAATTTCGTTGCACATCTTTGCATTTGCACCTTCATGAGCTCTGATACCATCTATCACAGCCCCTCAGTAGACACAGAAATCTAAGCTTGTAGATTCATTGAGACATGCGGCACTAGGAAGGTTCATTACAATGGCGAAACCAAATTACAACTACTTTATTTCCAAACTACATTTAACAACGAAAACAGTTTTAACGTGCAAGAATTACTTTTTTCATTTGACATCTGAATTTAGGCTTTTGTGATCCATATTATGAATGTTGAGAGATCTTTCAGTAAAAATCACATAAAGAAACCACAATTCAAGGTGTTTCGAACCATCTAGTGTGGTTCATCTTATCGTGAAGATGAACCACACTAGATGGTTCAAAATGTGTCAACTTGTAATTTCTTTATGTGATTTTTCCCGAAAAATCTCTCAACAAAAATTATTTTATTAATGGAATTAACTTTCATTCATTTACACAATCAAATCGCCACTTCCATTAAATATTTATGTATAACATAAACATTAACAACAACACAAAACAACGACGCAAGATGTGAACTAACAATTATAATAGTTGTACAACAACAATACAGATGGAATGGGAAAAATCTCCCTTCTTCTTTATTAATATAAGGTCGAACTCCCAAACGATTTCTTGGTTGTAGCAATACAATACTTTATAAAATCAAGTAGCCCTTGACTTCGCCCTGCCTTCACAAACCAAGAAAAATCCACATAAATAGACTTGGACGACTTCTTGACTTCACTCGTTCATACTCCTTCCTCATCTCGTCTTCGACCTGTGACTATTATCTTCGCTTGGCTTGTTTTTCTACGGTTTTGCCTTCCCTCGAATGGTTGCACTTCTAGTTATATGCACCTACACTTGCACGACTGGTCGTGTAAGGACCTGCAGTCCTTGCACGCGCTCCGGCATGAAGTGCGATGACAAACGACAAAGGAACGAGCTCGGACCATCAACGCGGAAGTGTTATGTTATAATGCGATGCGTAGGAGGGGACATCAATGGTTATATATATGTGTGGGAGCGTGGAGGAACACCCACGGGCCAACCAACAAGTGAAGGATTTGGATGATGGCCGACGAGATGTTTAGAAGCATGTGCGATGGAGTTTAAGGGCATGGGCAGGTCCGCTGGGTAGCCACGACCTTACCTTGCTACCCGTATAAACTAAAAAGGCGCAACGCTCATTTGACACACACAACGACTTCGCTCATCATGTGAAGAAGTGCGCAGATCTAAGAGGTGGACGCATCAAGAAGAAGGCGCAGGTTTTGGTGATGCGCCTGCTCTTGGGCAAGGCCACACGAAGGTGAACGCACATCTTGGTTTTGGGTGAAGGGCATGGGTAGAGGTCACCTGCCAGTCGAAGTATAGGGCGTGCATAGGTGTGGCGCCCGGGTTGTGAGAAGGAGCGCCCGACAGTTGGACGAAGGCATGGGCGCTCGATTTGTGCGACGACTTGGCACGGGTTCTTGGGTGACTCGGGTGAGCGCCCGCCCGTCGTGCAAGTGTGCACGGTGAGATGTTTAGTGAAGCCGGTTGTGCGAAGGGGGTGTCTTGGTGACTTGGTGGAGTCAACCGCCCATCGTGCACAAAGAGACAAGGTTCGATTGTGAAGTGCGGAAGGCAGCTCGTGTGAGGGCGCGCCCGCCCGCCTTGGGCAAGGAAATCTTGGTTGTCGTAAGGAGGTGTGACAAGATTGTAAAATTGGCTAAGTATGAAACTTGGGGTTTCCAAGTATACTTGTAAAGCTTTGTAATTGTAAAAGACTGTATAATATATTATCGGGCAGACTCATTGTTCAGGGAGTTTCCCCTCCCTTTATACTGTGCAATTGTGTTCTTCATGTATAATTGTTGATGCTAATGAATGTGTATGGGTGTTCATTGGTATAAAGGAAACATTAATAATACTTGGTTGAGAAACACAAAATAAGTAGGATAAGTGGTTAGGCGTAGTCCACGAACATAAGTATTGGTGAAACGAAAGTGTTCGGTGGTGCCGCACCTCGCCTAGCACGGTTGGAAGACTACCGTAGGCCTAGGGGCGTGACAGTTGGTATCAGAGCTAGTTTGAAGACTTGGAGGAGTCTTGCAGGAAGCTAGGTGAAGCAAGTGTACATACACTTGGAAGCTTGGAAATTGGTGACAGTGAAGCAGGTACTTGTAGGTGAAGGAATTTGTTTCACATACGACTGGAACAAGGGCTGGTTCAAGTTGCAGGCATCTTGGTGAAGCTATTGGATGGTTGAAACTAGATTGCAAAGAAGAAGGAAGCTGTTAGCTATGGCAGCTGAATCTTAGGTTGGGTCTAGTCACGGTGCGAAGGATGCTACTATGGCATTCATTGAGAAAGTGTTGGAGAAGATGGAGGACATGGAATCCTTCTGGACTAAGAAGATGAAATTGATCGAGAAAGATCAAGAGACCAATTCGAAGATGAAGGAAGAGCTTGAGGATCTCCGGACTCAACACGAGTACACTGATCTTTTGTGTACACAACTCGAAGTAAGGGTCAAGGAGGTTGAAGAGGCAAGAGACTGAGGTCTTGAAGAGATCGTGGAATTGTAGAAATCTCTTGACGAAGCCAGAGATGAGATCGCGATGTTGAAGAAAGTCGTGAGGCATAACTCAAGTGGAGGAGTTCCTCATGTGAAAGTCAAGGAATCGGAATCTTACGATGGTATAAGGAGTGCGAAGACTCTTGGAAACTTTCTATGGGACATGGAGCAATACTTGGAACGATTGGGTCTATCTGATGATGAGACCAAAGTGAAGGTAGCTGCTCCGTTCTTGACAAAGGATGCTAAGATGTGGTGGTGAAGGACGATGGATCAGATTGTCAATGGCAGTGATGGTGACATTACTTCATAAGATGAAATGAAGAAAGCTTTGCAGACCCATTTCAGTCCTCAAGATGAAATGTGGGAAGCAAGGAAGAATATAAAGTTCATAAAGTAGACAGGGAACCTTCGATTCTGGAACTTCCTGACATGGCGGAGAGGGACAAGGTGTTCAATTTCATCATTGGATTGAAGCCTTGGGCACGCAATGAAGTGAAGAGACAGAGGATTAGAACACTTGAAGAAGATTTTGCTGTTGTGGACAGGTTGGTGGAGCATTATGATGAGACTTTTGATGATAGAAAGAAGAAGTCCGATAAGTCGAAAGAAAAGAAGAAAGAGGATGCTTCGAAATCGGATGATAAGTCGAAGACGAAGAAAGCCTTGAAGTGTTGGATATGTGTTGAACCACATACGGTGAAGAAAAGAATGAAGAAGCTTCTGTGGGGATGATGCAAATACTTGGTGTTGCTGCTGCTACAGAGGTGATCTCTTGGAGGGATCCTGAGAGGAACAAGTTGGAGTATGTTCGGATGAAGGTCGGAGATGTTGATATACTCACTATGGTGGATAGTGGGGCCACTCACAACTTCATGGGAGAAGATACTACGAGAAGAATTGGGCTGAAATTTGTATCGGTGAAGGCACAGATGAAGACAGTGAATTTCCTCCTGAGTGTGTTCTTGGTGTAGCTAAAAAAGTGGGCACAACACTTGGTGAGTGGACAGGGAAGGTCGACTTCACTATAGTGCGGATAGATGACTATGACGTTGTGTTGGGAATGGAATTCTTGAAACAATTCGATGCTATGATTGTTCCACATTTGAAAAGGTTGTACATTTACGATGGAAGGGAAGATGTACCCATTGGTGTGCCAACCATTGGAGTGACAAAGCCTGATTGTAAGTTGGCAGTAATGAAAATGGAGGATGAGAAGCGGATGGAAGACATGAGTAAGCGGTTGTCCATGGTTGAGACAAAGCTTACCGAGCAGTCATTGGTCATCAGGACTCTTTCAGATAGTATATTGTATGTGTCAAGAAGGCTAGAAGTGGTCGAGGATGATGATGATGATGATGAGGCATATGTGAGGCCGAATGTCCGGGAGGAGGATCGGGTCACTTATCTACAGAGAATGGAGATAGAAAATCCTGACAGATGGATTGAGTTGATTAGTGAGGGTGAGCCTTCAGGCTCTACTCCCTCCACATCTTCTTAGATGGGAAAGAAGATGGGGCTCATTGTTAGCTGCTCATGACAGTGAGTCCCTAAAATAGGTTGAGCAGGTATGACAAATGGTGCAGGGATGGCTTGGCATCAAGCATCATGACATGGTTCAGATGGGATGGAGTTTCCATGGACCTCAGCATGGGTGAGATTCTTGGTGAGTCCAGGATGTGGCAGAATCTGAGATAGACTAGTGAAGGCATAAGGAGGGACATTCTTATGATTTGAGCGTGATAGTTGGACTGATCACCCGACTAGTTCAAGTCCTATGGGCTAGCAGTGTACCAGAGAGATGTTGGAATCAGGCAGGCAGGAAGGATGAACAGTTCACAGGATGGGACGACACATGATGGAGATGGGAGTTCTACATATGTTGCAGGGATGTTTTTAGTATGTGGAGTAGTTGACATCATGGACCGAGGAGGAGACAGATATTAATGATCTTGGTGGATGGCTACCAGGATGGTATGTTGTCGAGGACGACAACGACTTCAGGTGGAGGAGGATGTAAGGACCTGTAGTCCTTGCACGTGCTCTGGCATGAAGTGTGATGAAAAACGACGAAGAAACAAGCTCGAACCATCAACGTGGAAGTGTTATGTTATAATGCATGCGTAGGAGGGGAGAGCGATGGTTATATATATGCGTGGGAGCGTTGAGGAACACCCACGGGCCGACTAACAAGTGAAGCGTTTGGATGATGGCCAACGAGATGTTTAGAAGCATGTGTGATGGAGTTTGAGGGCGTGGGCAAGTCGGCTGGGCAGCCACGACCTTGCCTTGCCACCCGTATAAACTAACAAGGCGCAGAGCTCATTTGACACGCACAACGACTTCGCTCATCATGTGAAGAAGTGCGCAGATTTAAGAGGTGGACGCATCAAGAAGAAGGCGCAGGTTTTGGTGATGCGCCTGCTCTTGGGCAAGGCCGCACGAAGGTGAACGCACATCTTGGTTTTGGGTGAAGGGTGTGGGTAGAGGTCACCCGGCAGTCAAAGTGTAGGGCATGCATGGTGTGGCGCCTGGGTTATGTGAAGGAGCGCCCGACGGTTGGACGAAGGCGTGGTGCCCAATTTGTGCGACAACTTGGCACAGGTTCTTGGGTGACTCGGGTGAGCGCCTGCCCGTCATGCAAGTGTGCACAATGAGACATTTGGTGAAGCCGGTTGTGCGAAGGGGGTGTGCTGGTGACTTGGTGGAGTCACCTGCCCGTCGTGCACAAAGATACAAGGTTCGGTTGTGAAGTGCAGAAGGAAACTCATGTGAGGGTGCGCCTGCCTGCCTTAGGCAAGGAAATCTTGGTTGTCACAAGGAAATCAAGGTGTGACAAGATTGTAAAATTGGCTAAGTATGAAACTTGGGGTTTCCAAGTATACTTGTAAAGCTTTGTAATTGTTGCAAAAGACTGTATAATATATTATCGGGTAGACTCATTTTTCAGGGAGTTGCCCCTCCCTTTATACTGTGCAATTGTGTTCTTCATGTATAATTGTTGATGTTAATGAATGTGTATGGGTGTTCATTGGTATAAAGGAAACATTAATAATACTTGGTTGAGAAACACAAACTAAGTAGGATAAGTGGTTAGGCATAGTCCACGAACATAAGTATTGGTGAAAAGAAAGTGTTCGGTGGTGCCACACCTCGCCTAGCATGGTTGGAAGAATATCGTAGGCCTGGGGGCGTGACAGGTCGTGTCTTTACACGGGTTGACCTTCCTTCATAGTCGGGCCAACCTTCTTGCACAATTGTTTATGATGGCGTGTTCTACACAATTCACTACTATCACATGTTAGTTGCCCACATCGCATGTTACACACTTGGGCTGGCACCCTTGATTGTGCAGGTGGCCCCGTCTTGGCTCACCTCTGCACGATGTGCCCTCAGTTGGGAATGCACAATCATTGTTCTGCACAACTTAGACACGCACATCTTCGAATCAAGTCAAGGGCGTTATTGGGTGTGACACACTTCATTCACTCTAGAGTGATCACATGTCCAAATGCTAGAGCTAGATGTTACCCCTCACATCTATGGGTAGCTAGAGGATTGTTTCTTCGATGATCAACATAATAGAAAAAGGTCTCGAAGATGATATTCAAGATTTTCCATAAAATACTACCCACAAATGCCTCTCGTATCATGTTCATCTCATTCATTTGATATGGTACCTGAGACACATGAGGTACATTTTCTTATTGCTTTATATTAAGGGTTATCATTCAATGTATTTGAACATTGTTGCAAATATCTTGATTTTATCGTGAAATTGTGATTTATTGCTTTATATTAAGTGTTATCATTCAATGTATTTTAACATTGTTGCAAATATCTCGATTTTATTGTGAAATTGCGATATTTTGGCCTATCTGATGTTTATCAATTTCTACCTATATTTTGGTGGTATCTTAATTTTGCTAATGTTTGCCGATTTTATCGATATTTTTGCAATTTTAAGATCTATTGGTTTTCCAGTCCCTTGTCGATTTTATCGCAATACTAATCTTTGCAACATTGTATTTGACATGAAAGTAGTGATCATGGGATAAATTAGATAATGAATTATGATGCTTAGAAGTTATGTCTTTTTCCTTGTCATGTTCTTGGTTTTCATGAATCTCCTAGTCAAAGTGTTGCCATTCTTGGATAGAACGAGTATTATTAGGGGATTTTGATACGGATAGCATGCGCATGTTCCTTTTGTTAACTCTCTAAAAGCGTGGCACACTTGGATTGGACCAATTACACAATTCAAACTTGCAATTGCAATAAATCTCTATTAAATTTTCAAAAAAATTAACTCAAAATATACTTAAAAAACCTAAAATATCAAATAATTATATTACATGCCTTTTAATTTACCCCTCACATTGTGCACAATATTCTAACACATAATTATGTGTTAGATAATTTATCTTTACAATGTGCACTACATTCCAATGCATAAATATATGTGTAAATATCTAATGCATATCTAACACGTTAATATTTTTAAATATTTTTATGGACATAAGTGCATTGAATATTAGCAAATGTGTAAACACATACAACACATATAATATATATTTGTGTACTTTGTTATACTATTGGGAGATCAATGAGAACGATGCTTTGCAAAACATAAATAACATTAAAGATATTGTTACTTCTAAGTTCAAAGAAAAATTATGGTGTGAGAAAGATTTAGCGTCTAAAAGAAAATTAAGTATTATAAGAAGTCATCAACCCACCCTTGAAGATCAAAATATCTCTCTAGTCTATCTAGCCAAAAAAAGAAAATTAATATGCAAAGATTAGAAAGAATCCTCATGACCCATATGAAACTGGCCGTGGTGTTCTAAAACACCAGGATAGAAAGGATTGCCATATGTGAGAAAAGCACACGAGGATGAAACCACTCCCCTAGAGTGCCCACTACAACCACATTAAGATCTCAATTTCACAACTTGTTACAATACGAACCTTCCTAGCCCTTAACAATGCAAAATTAAAAGAGATCCGGGAGGCTCTCTCCAAGCTTTTTGAGCATAGGAATAAAATCTTAAAATAAAATAAAAATTTGTTTTAGGTCCGATAGATCATTATTTGGTCTCAGCGGACGTTAACCATCATCATCATCATCATCATATATTGTTTTTGCTTTTGTTTTTAGTTAAAAGTAATTTGTTATATTGTTTTTGCTTTTGTTTTTAGTTAAAAGTAATTGATTTATATCTAGTTATAAAAAATTTAAATAAATTTTATAAAGTACATTAAAATTTTGAAAAAATTTAATGTTAAATTTAATATTTGAAATTAAAAATAGATTGAATTTTAAATTTAAAATTTCTATTTTTTATTATAATATATATAAGAGGAACAAGTGTGTCATCATACTTCACATATCAATGTCAATATTTATGATCAATTTCAATCAGTTGTGAATATTTGTTTTGACATGTTATCATTAAAATATTTTATAATTAAAATGTCATTAACAATTTTTATTGCTTTGACATGTTATTATTAAACTATTTTATAGTTAAAATGTGATGCAGGAGCATCCAGCTCTGAGGAGACAGAAGGAGGTTGACAGTCTCAGGGAGAGACCAGAACATACAGTCATTTATGCATAGCTAGACAGGTGTAGGCTTGTCAGTTATTTTACGTTGTTTTATCTATTTTATTTTGTCATAAGACATTAGGACCAGGTCGATTGGAGTCAGGAATTGTTTCTTTTTCAAATAGAAATTATGAACAGAAAAAAATAGATTGTCAGTTAATTAGTTCATTTTATTAGTTAACTAGTTTCTTTACAAATTATATTAGTTAGGGCAGTTAGAAACTGACAGACAGTTACCAATCTGTTGGGGTAGTTCTTGAACAGAACTGTAGTGTTTCAGGAGTTTTAAAAGCAGAAAGATAATCATTGTAAACGATATTCCTCTGAGACGAGAAGCAAGAAGACAAAGTCATTTGAAAATAGACATTTTTATCTTTATTTTCGATATTTTAATCATCACTGTACCAATCGATTTCATGCATCATATTATGGTTTCTGTATAACCAAATTATATTGAAATACAAGACAGATAAAGTTTACAGGAGGAGCAGGCGTTGCAGTTGCAATATCTTCCGACAGAGAACATGAAAGATTGTGCACGAAGGCCAACACACAGATAAATTCACAAGAGTAGCAGCCGCTATCGGTTAAATCATTTACAGATACAGAAAACAAAAGACTGTGCATACGGACAGCAAACCACAGGTAATTCGTAAGAACCTTCCAATTATTTAAGAGCAGAGTAAAGTGCCATAACGAAACAAGCATGCTATTGTATCATTTCATCAAACTGTGTAAATAATTATATGCAGTTTAGAGCATTCCATAACAAGCACATTATTAAAACCCAGAATTTAAGAACAAAACCCAAAACCTCGAAGTTGAAGTTCGAACAGGTAATGATACAAGTGGACAGAGATTAAAGAATTGCCACCGCCATAATACACCGAGTAGAAACAACACGACTAAGCATTCCATTAATCAAACAATACGGCACAGAACGAGGGTTTCGAAATAACGAATACCCATCTCACCAAACGACTGGATAATGACATACCAGGCGAGGGGTTAATGTAACCAGAGGCCCAAGCCACAAGACGAGAAGTCCAACAGTCGAATCATTTACATTACAGGACGGAAAACCCAAAATAGAGAACCAGCGTACAGGAGAAGAGAACTACTCCGCCAAAGAAAGAAACCCAACAAATTCACCGCACAGGTGACAACCAGGACCAAAAGAAGTTTACAGAACCACTAAAGATATGCAAATGTGGAAGGACACTACCCGTAAAGTGAGAACTGGAAAATGCAAGTGATTGCCGAGACGTTGAAGAACATTGAGCCACATCTACCAACAGTATCGAGCCACCTACAGATAAAGAGAACGGATTAATATGAAGTTACAGGCATAAATAAACGATTAAAAGCAAACAATTGAAGGAGATTGAGGCGAGGGTTTACCTGGAGCGAGAAGGCATGGTTGAGGGGACGAGCAACCACTAGAGCCTGAGACCAGTGGCAACATGCGTTAGAGCCGGAGAGAGAAAGGGTCAAACAGTTTAAAAAGAACCATAAATTACCTTGTAGCCGAGGCCGAAGCACGTTAACCTGGAGGACGTCCTGTAATGAAACGATTTCAGTATATAAACGAACAGAGATAACACGGGAACAGACAAAAACACCTATCCAACGAACAACAAAACAAAACTGTAACTGAACAGAGCTGAGGGTGTCTTTGCGAGCTACTGAACCCTACCTCCATGGCATTAGAGAACCAGAAGCATCCATAGAAATCCGTGTTGACAAGCAAAACCACAGAGGAACGAAACCCCCACAGAGCAGAGCGGAATTCGAATGATGAAAAGTGAAAAGTGACAAATGAACAGGTTGACAAAAGGGCTCGGGGTCATATAGGAGTAAACCGGCGGATGGAGGTTACCAACCGATGGAACCAGTCATAACCCTAATCCACATACCGATGCATGTACCAGCGTAATAAAGTCAACCATAAATACTTGCAGGACGCCAAGTCCCATCCATAGAAGATATTTCGAAATCGGCGGGAGGCCATCATAAGTGGTATCAGAGCCAAGTTCTTGAGTTAGAACTAATGGAACAGGTGGAAGGTGAAGGTGAAGGAAGAGGAAGAGGACGAGTAGTCCGTAGGGTAGTAGATGATGGACTGCGAGAGGAAATTCGAGTTTTGCGTGAAAGATTGGCAGTGGTGGAGGCTGGGGGAAGAAGAAACCCAGCAGATGACAATGATGAAGAAGTAGCTGAACCAGAGGATGAGTTCGAAGGAGTGACACCGGAACTTAGATTGTTGAAGTCAGTTTTGCTGTCCAGTCATAAGCCAAGGCATGAGTTACCTACTTATGACGGGAGTTTATCTACAGATGTGTTATTAGATTGGCTGAGTGAAGTAAATAAATTTTTTGAGTTTGAGGAGACCAGTGAGGACAAACAAGTGAAGTTCGCCGCCACCAAGCTGAAAGGACATGCGTCCTTATGGTGGGACAACGTTCAGGCGAAAAGGAAAAGACTACACAAACAGCCTATCAAGAAGTGGGCCAGAATGGAAGCAAAACTGAAGGAGAAGTTCCTACCGAAAGATTACCAGATCATGTTGTACAGGCAGGTACAGAACTTGAAGCAAAGAGGAATGACTGTCAGAGAATTTACAGAGGAATTTTATAAGTTGAATTTGCGAGCAGGGTATGTGGAAGATACCTCAGAAAAAACAGCCAAATTTGTGAATGGCTTGAGAGGGGAGATCTTGGATGAAATCGGTATCCTCTCACCTCAAACGTTGGATGAGGCCTATCAGTTTGCACTGAAGGCAGAGGAGAAAATTAACAGAAAACAGAACACCAAGAGAGGAGGTGGTTCTGGCAGGGGAAAAGGCAAGGTTTATGGCAGAGGTAGAGGTACAGGCTCAAATGAGGAGGGCAGCAGTTCCAAATCTGTTGGCACAACAGAGAAGGACAACAGCACCAAGGAAGGACGACCAGCTCAACGAGGGCGAGGATTTGGTCGAAGCAGGGGAATTGTCCAGTGCTATCGTTGTCACAAATTGGGACACAAGTCATATGACTGTCCTGAAGGTGAACCAGCAGGTGGGAGAGGGACCTATGTTGCTCATCCAGAGGACGTTGAGGAGACACCTCAAGAAGCGGAGAATACACCAGAGACAGGCGAAGCCTTGGTGTTAAATAAAGTGTTGTTAAAACCAGCAAAAGAAGTTGCAGAACCAGATCAGCGAAAGGCTTTGTTTCGCACTGTTTGCAAGTCACGGGGTAAGTGCTGTAAGTTGATTATTGACAGTGGGAGTACCGATAATTTAGTAGCTGTGGAGATGGTAGAGAAGTTGGGATTAAAGAAGTTAAAACATCCTACTCCCTACAAAGTGTCGTGGCTGCAGAAGGGGCATCAACTGTTAGTTGATGAACAGTGTGAGGTGGATTTTCAGATCGGTAAGTATAAGGACAAGATCCTTTGCGATGTCATGCCAATGGATGTCTGTCACTTACTGTTGAGACGACCTTGGCAGTTTGATAGAAGTGCAGTTCATGATGGGAAAACCAACTGCTATAAGTTTGTGAAAGATGGGATCAAGCATACGCTTGTACCCATCAAGGAAGAAAATATAGCAGAAGCTAGTGGAGTGAAAGCACTGCTGTTAGGTGGAAAATAATTTATAAAACAGATTGGGGACAGCGAGATAAATTTTGCTGTCATAAGGAGACCAAAGGCAGTAGTACTTCATAAACAGGTTTCAGATTTGCCAGAAGAAGTTCAGAGGTTGCTGCAGGATTTTGGAGACATTGTGGTAGATGATCTTCCAGATGAGTTGCCACCAAGGAGGGGTATTAGTCACTGTATTGACTTTATACCAGGGGCAAGCCTGCCAAATAAAGCAGCTTACCGCATGAGTCCCAAGGACCATGAAGAAATTAGGAAACAGGTCCAGGAGTTATTGGACAAAGGTCTGATTCGAGAGAGCATGAGCCCATGTGCAGTACCTACTGTTTTGGCTCCAAAGAAAGGAGGAGAGTGGAGAATGTGTACGGATTCAAGGGCTATTAACAAAATTACTATTAGGTACAGGTTTCCCTTACCTAGGATGGACGATATGATGGATTGTTTAAGTGGAGCGGCGTATTTTTCGAAGATTGACTTGAAGAGTGGATATCACCAGATCCGGATTCGGGAAGGAGATGAATGGAAAACCGCTTTCAAGACGAATGAAGGTTTATATGAGTGGCTGGTGATGCCGTTTGGTTTGAGCAACGCTCCCAGCACGTTCATGAGTCTGATGAATGAAGTGCTGAAGGAATTTAACGGTAAGTTTGTAATAGTTTACTTGGACGATATTCTGATTTTTAGTAAGACTAGGGAGGAGCATTTCAGGCATTTGCAGAGTGTATTGAGGAAGTTACAGCAGAACAAGCTGTTAATTAATTTGAAGAAATGTACCTTTTTTCAGCGAGAACTAGTGTATCTGGGTTTTGTTATTGCAGAAAATGAATTAAAAATGGACCCAGAAAAGGTGACAGCTATAGTTAGCTGGCCTTCTCCGAAAAGTTTATTTGAAGTTCGAAGTTTCCATGGACTTGCCAGTTTTTACAGGAAGTTCATCAGAAATTTCAGCGAGATTTGCGCACCAATGTTGGATACGATCAAGAAAGTGAACCAGCCATTTCACTGGACTGAAGCAGCAGAACACAGTTTTCAGATCTTGAAAAAGAAGATTACTGAAAGACCAGTGTTAAGACTGCCTTATTTCAACAAACTTTTTCAAGTTCGTTGTGACGCCAGTGGTACAGCCATTGGGGCAGTCCTTAGTCAAGAGGACAGACCGGTTGCTTATTTCAGCGAAAAGCTAAATGAGAGCAGGCAGAAATACTCAACCTACGACAAAGAGTTCTACGCCATTGTGCAAGCTTTGAGACATTGGCGACATTATCTGTTAGGTAACGAATTTGTTTTATTTTCTGATAATTCTGCATTACAGTACATTATGCAGCAGCATAAATTGAACCATAAGCATGCAGCTTGGGTTGAGTACTTGCAAAGTTTCACATTCGTACTAAAACACATTAGTGGGTAATCAAATAAGGTAGCAGATGCACTTAGTAGGAGAACATTGCTTCTACAGGAAAGCACGATGCAGATTTTGGGATTTGAACATTTGAAAGAGCTGTATCCGACCGACACCAAGTTTATGGAGGCCTACGAGGCTTGCCAAAACCCACTGTTACGAAATGACAGCAAGTGGCTTGACTATAATCTACAGGAGGGATTGCTGTTTAAAGGAGGACAGTTGTGTATTCCCAACTGTTCTATGCGGGAAAAAATTATACAGGAAAAACACAGCGGAGGCCTGGCAGGACATTTCGGTATCGACAAAACAATTGCTCAGGTGCAGCATTTTTATTACTGGCCAAAGTTGCAGCGGGATGTGCAAAGGTATGTGACTAGGTGTAAAATTTGTCAATTGGCAAAAGGTCACAGTCAGAATAATGGACTTTATATGCCATTTCCCATTCCTAGTCGACCATGGGATTTAGTTAGTATGGATTTTGTACTGGGATTGCCGAAGACACAACGAGGCTTTGATTCAGTAATGGTTGTGGTAGACCGATTTTCAAAGATGGCGCACTTTGTGCCATGCAGGAAAACCAGCGATGCTACTTACATAGCACATCTTTTCTTTACAGAGATTGTGCGATTGCATGGACTTCCATGGTCCATTATCTCTGACAGAGATGTGAAGTTCACTGGTCATTTTTGGAGAACTCTGTGGAAAAAGTTGAATACCCAGCTACAGTTCAGCTCCGCTTATCATCCGCAGACGGATGGACAGATGGAGGTAGTAAACCGAAGTCTGGGAAATTTGCTTAGAAGTCTAACAGGTGAAAATTCCCGAACTTGGGACCGTGTACTTGCGCGGGCGGAATTCGCATACAACGATTCCCCTAACCGTAGCACCGGGTACAGTCCGTTCCAGATTCTGTACGGCATGCATCCGCGAGGATTGCATGAGTTACGAGACTTGGGGAAACTTGAGAAACGGAGCGCTGATGGGGAAGATTTCGTCCAAGCTATGAGCAATTTGCATGAACAGGTTAAACTGAAATTACAAGACAACAGTCATAGGTACAAGCAGCGAGCTGATACAAAACGTCGGGAAGTTCAGTTCAATGTAGGGGACGAAGTCCTTGCATACTTACGTAAGGAACGGTTTCCAAAACAAGAGTACAGCAAGCTGAAATTCAAGAAAATCGGGCCCTGCAAGATCATTCGCAAATTTTCTGCGAACGCCTATGAATTACAGTTGCCACCAGGGATTGGTATTTCCCCTATTTTTAACGTGGCAGATCTGTTCCCTTATGTCACAGGTGCAGCAGATAATGCAGCAGCAGAGCCACCGCGGGACACCAAGTGTGAAGGAGATTCGTGGACGAGACAGATGCCGATGGCACCACCCGTTGAGATCGAAGGGATTCTGGACACACAAGTAGCTAAGCGCACATGCAGGAAGGAATATTTGCGGTATCTGGTAAAATGGAAGAACCGTCCAATAGAGGACAATTCGTGGCTTAACGCGACGCAAATACAGAAAGCAGGCTATTCTGTCAATGAACTCATGGAACGGAGCCATGACTTTTTGCCACCCCGGGAGCCTGATGCAGGAGCATCCAGCTCTGAGGAGACAGAAGGAGGTTGACAGTCTCAGGGAGAGACCAGAACATACAGTCATTTATGCATAGCTGGACAGGTGTAGGCTTGTCAGTTATTTTACGTTGTTTTATCTATTTTATTTTGTCATAAGACATTAGGACCAGGTCGATTGGAGTCAGGAATTGTTTCTTTTTCAAATAGAAATTATGAACAGAAAAAAATAGATTGCCAGTTAATTAGTTCATTTTATTAGTTAACTAGTTTCTTTACAAATTATATTAGTTAGGGCAGTTAGAAACTGACAGACAATTACCAATCTGTTGGGGTAGTTCTTGAACAGAACTGTAGTGTTTCAGGAGTTTTAAAAGCAGAAAGATAATCATTGTAAACGATATTCGTCTGAGACGAGAAGCAAGAAGACAAAGTCATTTGAAAATAGACATTTTTATCTTTATTTTCGTTATTTTAATCATCACTGTACCAATCGATTTCATGCATCATATTATGGTTTCTGTATAACCAAATTATATTGAAATACAAGACAGATAAAGTTTACAGGAGGAGCAGGCATTGCAGTTGCAATATCTTCCGACATAGAACATGAAAGATTGCGCACGAAGGCCAACACACAGATAAATTCACAAGAGTAGCAGCCGCTATCGGTTAAATCATTTACAGACACAGAAAACAAAAGATTGTGCATACAGACAGCAAACCACAGGTAATTCGTAAGAACCTTCCAATTATTTAAGAGCAGAGTAAAGTGCCATAACGAAACAAGCATGCTATTGTATCATTTCATCAAACTGTGTAAATAATTATATGCAGTTTAGAGCATTCCATAACAAGCACATTATTAAAACCCAGAATTTAAGAACAAAACCCAAAACCCCGAAGTTGAAGTTCGAACAGGTAATGATACAAGTGGACAGAGATTAAAGAATTGCCACCGCCATAATACACCGAGTAGAAACAACGCGACTAAGCATTCCATTAATCAAATAATACGGCACAGAACGAGGGTTTCGAAATAACGAATACCCATCTCACCAAACGACTGGATAATGACATACCAGGCAAGGGGTTAATGTAACCAGAGGCCCAAGCCATAAGACGAGAAGTCCAACAGTGGAATCATTTACATTACAGGACGGAAAACCCAAAATAGAGAACCAGCGTACAGGAGAAGAGAACTACTCCGCCAAAGAAAGAAACCCAACAAATTCACCGCACAGGTGACAACCAGGACCAAAAGAAGTTTACAGAACCACTAAAGATATGCAAATGTGGAAAGACGCTACCCGTAAAGTGAGAAGTGGAAAATGCAAGTGATTGCCGAGATGTTGAAGAACATTGAGCCACATCTACCAACAGTATCAAGCCACCTACAAATAAAGAGAACGGATTAATATGAAGTTACAGGCATAAATAAACGATTAAAAGCAAACAATTGAAGGAGATTGAGGCGAGGGTTTACCTGGAGCGAGAAGGCATGGTTGAGGGGACGAGCAACCACTAGAGCCTGAGACCAGTGGCAACATGCGTTAGAGCCGGAGAGAGAAAGGGTCAAACAGTTTAAAAAGAACCATAAATTACCTTGTAGCCGAGGCCGAAGCACGTTAACCTGGAGGACGTCCTGTAATGAAACGATTTTAGTATTTAAACGAACAAAGATAACACGGGAACAGACAAAAACACCTATCCAACGAACAGCAAAACAAAACTATAACTGAACAACGCTGAGGGTGTCTTTGCAAGCTATTAAACCCTACCTCCATGGCATTAGAGAACCAGGAGCATCCATAGAAATCCATGTTGACAAGCAAAACCACAGAGGAACGAAACCCCCACAGAGCAGAGCGGAATTCGAATGATGAAAAGTGCAAAGTGACAAATGAACAGGTTGACAAAAGGGCTCGGGGTCATATAGGAGTAAACCGGTGGATGGAGGCTACCAACCGATGGAACCAGTCATAACCCTAATCCACATACCGATGCATGTACCAACGTAATAAAGTCAACCATAAATACTTGCAGGACGCCAAGTCCCATCCATAGAAGATATTTCGAAATCGGCGGGAGGCCATCAAAATGAATTAATTTATTTTTTATTAAAATGTAATTTTTATAAGCCAATTTAAAATAAATGTGTAACTCTTATGTTCAGATAGAGTTTACATATAATATTAAAATAAATTAATATTTCAATATTGTCCCAAGCCAACTCAATTAGTGATCGAAGTAATGTGAAATATGTGTAAATTGAGAGAGCCAAGGTTCAAATCCCCTTGTTTGCAACCCGATTTACGAAGAGGAGGACAAGCCCTAAACCCCAAAGGTTTACTAGCAGTTAATATCTATCTTAAATAAAATATTCTAAAATCAATTTTATATAAATAATATAAAGAAAGTAATCGAAAACAACTCCTTCTTATTTAGATTTCATTCAAAATTGTTTTTATATCATTTTTTAAATGTTTAATATAGAATTGGAACATGACATTTAAAAATTTGCTTCAATGTCAATCATATATATATTATTGTTGTGTTGTTTAATATAAGTGAGGTGTAATTTTTATTGAAATAGTTAAATTTCCAAATAATATTTAAATTTTACCTATGTTTCATCCAAACATCATGTGGAAAGATAAATGCTTTATTACTCAACTTCCACATGAGGAACGTCTGATCACTCAACAAAAGACCATATGATGCATGCATATATTTCTTTAGTATATATATTTTATTAATATTATGCATGTTGGTGTAATTTATTTTATTTTATTTGTATAATACACCAACACACACTTTTGAAACAAATACTTTTATAAGGTTGTCAAAAGATTTTCATTTCTAAAGTACACTTCAATGGTTGAATATATATAAAATTACCATTTCATTTATCAAATTTATTTTATTTTAATTTTTAAGGTAATCCATATTAACTTTTTCATTTTACCTTTTTCCTTAAACTTATGTCATTTAATTAAACTTATATGTAATTATTTAAAAATATATATAAATATGTAAATATTTTTTTAATTAATTAAATAATTAAAGATTAATATTTTACATTTTAAATTTATATACAATTATGTTTAAATTTTATAATTAATTATTTTTAAATTCATATCAAAAAATAATTTCATAAAATAAAAATATTTTATGTATTAATATTAAAATATAGTTATATAAAAATTAATAATTTGAAAATAATATTAAAAGTTAAAATTTTCATCATTAATTATTACTCTATATATCAAAAAAAATCTAAGATATTTTATCATCAAAATAATGAATTATATAATTAATAATTATATAAAAAATTGTTATTATAAATCAACCTGATATTTTTTATGATATTTTCTAAAAGGTATTTTTAATATAATAAAGATTAATTGCATTATTAAGTGCTCAACCACATATTAAGTTGGTTCATCAAATTGATTTGTTAGATCTTTCCAATAGAATAAGAAAATATTTTTTATGCTATTTTGAATACAATTCCTTGTTGGAAATAAGACAAAATTGATCCAGAAATGTATCTCTAAAAAGGCCAAAACATCCAATAATTCAACTAAACTTTGTCTATTTATTTATTATCACAGATATCTCATATACACCCATATTAAATCATAATTTAAAATTATTTATTACAATATTAATTTCTAAACTTTAAGCTCATAAAAAAATCATTATGATTTATGATTGGATTTATTAAAAAAAAATTAAATATATAAATAAAATTTTAAAGCAAATCAAACAAATTTTTTACCTTTTTAAAAAATCCATCAACCAAATCTAATTTTATTAAACATTATTGTATGTGTGAACTAGCAAAATTTGCAACTAAGACAACCCTTAAAATACAAGTAATCAACAAAATACAATCAAATTTTAATGTTTCTTGGAAGCATCTAATATCATAATATTCGTTTTACCTTAGTTATAATAATTTCTTCTTTTTTACAATAAATCCATACTAAGCAATAATATTGCATATTACATTTTTTTTAGTAATTTATATTTTCAAAAAAAATTATGCAGTTGTACTTTTTGAAAGCTTTTCTGGTGCCTTTTTCCAGTCAAAATCCGGCAGCAATTTCTTGGAATCGCAAGTTTGATAGCTAGTTTCTGCACAATCAAAGCGTCCCAGGGGTTTTTCAAGGTGCTGAATCTAAATATGCAGTTAAAAAATCATTTTAACTGCAACAAATCAAGATTTAACCTCAATTTCTTCCGTGGGATTTCGTCACGGGAATCTCCAAAAAATCGCATTATAGACAACTCGAAAAATTATAACTTCTCAATGTGCCCATAAAAATTTTAAAATCGTAATAAATTATTTTTTAAATAATAATTGAATTTAAAATGATAAGATAATTAAAAGAGACTTTTTCTTAACATAGATATATAAAAAACTGTATCATTCTTAACTCAAATTCGTTGTATTCAAGCTTTGCCGAAAGGTAATTTAAAAAAAAAAAAAGACCTTTGTCATTTTTAACTGATCAAAAACCTGATTCTGCCAGAAAAAAATTCTGAAAACAATTGCCTGTCATATTTTTCAAGCCGCAATTTGCTCGCAATTAAAAGCTCTGGTTGTAGCAAAACTTCCCATCACCTCACTCTTTTGACATACACAAAAGCAAATGGATTTGCCCCAGCGATTTCAATGTCGGCGTGCGCAAGGAAAGGTCCATGGCTTACAGGCAATCAAAACACAACAACCCACTTGGGAATTTTCAGTGGCAAGAAATCCCAGATGGCCTTAGTCTCGTCTGCTCACATCACTCAAGCAAGATACCCCATTGACTTGGCTATCAAAATACAACCGTACCTATGACAGCATGAATGACGTCACTGCAATGCATAACCGGGTTCTCTTTGATTGCCTATAGCTAAAGAAGAGGACCCACACTACACCCCATGATTTTCTGTAACGCTGTTAGAGTTTTTCTAAGGTTATATACAAGTAAGCCCATTGGGTCTAATATATTTCACAATTTAATTTCATATATATATGTGGGGGGTTGAAGTGAAACATTGAATATGTATATATATCTATGGCTTGAAGTGAAACATTGAATATATAGAGTTATTGTTTTTGCTAATAGATTGAGCCGTATATTGTTGAAATTTGAGTGTGTATATTGTTGAGAAAATTGATGGATATATACATTGAATTTAGAAATTATTGGGTATATAAAGTTTTTTTTTTAAATAATTGGGTAAGCACATGTAATTTATTTGAGAAGTGTTAAGATGGGATATCTAAGCAAATATCTCAACCTCACACTAAAATAGGAAGCTAACTAGTCAAAGAGTATCTCTCACATCTAACTAGATCTAAACAACCTCTAAATGATAAGAACATACTCCTCAGAGAGAAATAACTCTATCTAATAATAACCATAAACTCAATAATTAAATATATGATCTCAAATATTAAGACAAGTGGGAGTTAAATACTCCAACACTTACCATTAAGACAAGTGGGAGTTAAATACTTCAATGCTCACCATTAAGAAAAGTGGGAGTAACACTCCCTTTTAATGTCAACTTGTCTTAATCTTCGTGAGTTGAGGTCTTCATCTACATCTTCACTGTAGCACACATTCCACTACGAACTGAAGACCCTCCTGATCAACAAGGTCTACCTCTGGTTCAACTTGGCACTTTTACTTCGTACCTCAATCACACATACATTATCAAAATGTTGACTTCCATATAAGAGACAAACATTCACTAAAATATCTAGGTACCTAATCACTGCAACCACCGGTCTACAAGGATGTCACTTCATGTACATGGTTCATTCCTCTTGATGAACTCCCCTTGAATGTAAAACTTCAGCTCTCAAAGTCTACAACCAATATGGTCCATTCAAGTGTATCTAGCCAACACATGGCCCACTCTTTAGAGTATTTAAGAACTCTTTAACGAAGGTTATTGAACTATACTAGACAAGTTATCAAGTCATTAGCAGGGACATATGATAAAGGGCTATGCATGAATATCTAGGTCTTATAGGGATATGCCATTTTCATACCACACATTGCAACTCATGGGGATACTAGGTTAGACTCAAACATTTTTATGGTCCACTACATCAACATAACATATAGACTCGCTATAACTACAATGTGTGACTCACATAACAATATGATCATGAGTTTGTTAGTATTCAACTCATGCAATTATATCTATGTTTGTTCACCATCATTCAAACTATGTTTCCACTGCTACCATCACACTTCGATGAGCTCTATCACCTGCTTTCCTTGGACCAAACTCCAAAGAAATCTTTGTTATAACTAGGACCTCTTTGTCCTCCTTGCTACAAACTCATCATTCCACTCCAAAAAGTTCAACCTACAACCAATATTGATTTCTCAAAGGAGAACAAAGGAACTCGCTTCCACCTCAGAAAGTGTACATGCTCCTTCTTCATTTGAAGAATTATGATCAAGTACCAACTAGAAAAAAAATGTACCACTGATACCTCGGATCAACCAGGAACCTATTGTACTCCAAGGCCTAACATCAATCCAACCATGAAGACTAAGTGAATAACCATCCTATGGACCTACTTGCATGTACCAAAGATACATGGGTGTGATCCACTATACTCGTTCATTCTCTAGGAAAGTAGTCTGGATATGGGATGTATCCAACTTATTCTTACATTCTCTACACATATGCCAATCAAGACTTAATAGTGCACTACTCGACAAATAGTTCATGGAGCAAAAAATGTAGCTAGACCTCGTTTCTCCCTACAATACACTTCTTACAATGCAGACTTAGGAATGAATTTAGATTATAAAACATTGCATCATTACATACATTAGCAAGAGATACATCATACAATGACAAGAATATCAATCTTCCTTCCCAACCATTCACATATTGGGCATTTCCATCTTCATCTTTCTCATCTTTACTTACATTTTTATCCTGAAATTTCTATATTTAAACAATTATCAAAGTGATCAATTCTAACAAATTGCATTTACATATTAAATTGATCAGACTCAACATATTTCATTTACAAATCCCAAAAAAATCAAAAAACACATTTTGATTTCTTGCCATAACCATAGATCTCACACATTTTTTACACATATCAAGCATTGGAAAGATGACCTAGTGCACCTGGTTGTGATGGTGATTGTAAACGACCCTAGTCCAAATTGTACAGGAATTTGGCATGTGCCACATCAAATATTGCTATCGTCCCATCTAAACTTTATTTTCCAACTTTTCCGAAAAAGAAAAAATAAAAATAAAAACGAAAGCAAAAACATTTCTTTTCCAACTTCTTATCTTTGCTTATCCATCCTTCGCTCAACAACAACCATGCTCCATTGACATCTAAAATGTTTGTAACCACAATCTCATATTTCAACCCCTAGGGGAGGTTTGTGAGAATCCAAGTCCCTTATTGGTACAATGAAATCATGAACTCCCATATCAAAATCCTCATCAACTTCATTACTTGGCTAGATCAACCTTGAAAACACTGCAGCAACCTTGCCATGTACTGTTGCATTACCAATCCAGCATTTAATGCCCCCTCATTATATGTATCGATGATAAATTCATTTATCTAAGGCCAAACCTTGCAATTGTTTGAATTCCTTGAACATTTAAACCATGATGTAATTATGTCACTCTCTCCATCATGCGGAATCTGTCAACAAATGAGCCCGTGGTGATGGAGGTCGTGTGCATGCCATGGCCATTTGAATCCCCCAATGAACAGAATTGTAGGCTCTTCCATTTTGCGATATATAGCCTTCCAGCATCGACCTCCAACTCAGACCTCTTGCAATCTAGTTGTCATAGTTGTTGTCGCTATCATTGCTCCACCTTATGTTCGTCGACCTCCAACTCAGACCTCCTACAATTTAGTTGTCATAATTGTTGTTGTTGTCATTGCTTCACCTTATGTTCGCCGGAGAATTATGACATCTTGGGTTGAGGTTGACCAACAACGGATCCATCGTTAGTGTTCTCGTTTTCAGAAATGCCATCGCTTTCATGTTTTGGAGACAAATGTTCCCCATTGATAGATTATCAAAGATTGCAAGTCTCCTATGTGGCTACAGCTACCCATAGCACACAACAAACACTTTCTACTGAGGCCGAAGTGCAGTAACCAGCCTTCGAATCTGGTGCTACCCATCATTTCCTGAATTGAGAGGGATAGGGCGTCCAGCTAAGGCAGTGGGAGGGAAAGCCGTAGTCTAATTAGCTGGAGGAATTACCTGGAAAGTTATGGAAATTCTAGTCATATTTAGAGAAAATCGGCAAGGAATTTTGTAAATCCAAGTTATAGTTGTTAAACTTCAAATTTTTAGGTGTCTTAGACATTTTTGATGGTGCTGAATCCATTTCCACCATCAAAATCACAATTCAAAAACTATGTCTACAAGATTTTTTGAATTTTTTTTGCCCAGATTCCGGCCACTTTTGGCCGTCCGGGAAATTCCTCCACCTCGTTAGACGAGGCCGGAGGGAAGTAGCATATATTTCACTTAATTAATATTTCTAGAGCTATAATTCCATTAATGCATGAAGCACTGTATGTCACCCATTGGATTTTGTACTTGCTAAAATCTAACTAGTGGCATAGCATACATTTCAAGGCAACCAATATTTTTGGAACTATAGCTACATTAATGCATGGGGAAATATATGTCACCTTTGGATTTTGTACTTGTTAAAATTCAATGGGTGGCATATACTGCCCCATGCATTAATGGAGCTATTGCTTCAAAAATATTGATCTCTTACAATTCAAGCTCAATGTGTCAGGTAGAATTTTGATAAAATTTGGCAATTTTAAGCTCAATGTGTTAACAGTGTGATTAATGAAAATCATGAAAATTCTGGTAGGATTTTGATAAAATCTGGCAATTTTTTTTGGAAATATGGATTACAGTTGTCAACATCCATTTCTTACCCATTCTTGTTCAGCCAATGGACAAACTACTCACACAACCCTACACATATTGTAGTGATCATCACAACACGTCATCTATTTTCTATTTCTCTTAGGCCTTCACGAAAGGGAGATTCATCTCAAACCTATTATGATACCACATTAAGATGGGAGAGTAGAGATTATTGCACATACAACAAATGTCTCTTACAAATATAAACACAAAAAGCTATGTCTTATAATACACAAACTATCTTGGGCACTCAATCATTTAAGTTAAACAAATATCTAATAGAAACATTGTCTTTCTAGTAGAGAAAAAACTCTGCCCAATAATAATTAAAAAAATCCAATAATTAAATATATAATATCACATACAAATAAAAATCAAATACTTCAACAACAAGAATTGTTAAATGTAAACATATTTTTCAGTGAAAGAAAACGCCATTGATATGTGTGTGTGTGTGTGAACATTCATCGGCTATATGTGTGTGTGTGTGTGTGTGTGTGTGTGTGTGTGTGTGTGTGTGTGTGTGTGTGTGTGTGTGTACATTCATCGGCTATATGCAATTTGGTGATCGAATTTACAGACGCTGAAACTTCATTGAACATTCATCGGCTATATGCAATTTGGTGATCGAATTTACAGACGCTGAAACTTCATTGAACATTCATCGGCTATATGCAATTTGGTGATCGAATTTACAGACGCTGAAACTTCATTGAATATTGGGATATCATCCAGGTATTTATTGTGATGTGTAGTGGCAATTTTCTCTATTTAATGTATTCAAAAAAGAGTAGATGTTAAAATTTATTTTAGAAATTTAATAATTAGATTTTTGTGTTTTTTTTTGGAATTTGGTGATAATTTTTTTTTGTAAAATTATAAAATTTAGTTTTTTTTAAATATATTTTAAAATATATAAATATATTTAATGTTGTGAAAATTTTTAAAATATTTGATTTTATAGTTTACATAATTAAATTTAATCATTCCAAAGAAGGGGCTCCCCTTAGACCCATTGTCAACACCATTGGTGGTCCTACCTACCTTCTAGCTAAGTTCCTTACATTAAAGCTTAAATCCTTAGTTGGTCATATAGAGTCCTTTGTCAAAGACTCTGCTTCCTTTGTTAATGAGCTCAAGGACTTTAACCTTGACCCTAGGGACATTCTTGTTAGTTTTGATGTAGTCTCCCTCTACACTTGCATCCCTATAAATGAGGCCTTGGAAGTAATCAACCGCCTAACGGATCCCGATACTGCTCGGTTAGTTGAGATCTGTATCACTTCCACCTTTTTCAGTTTTGAGGCGAGTTTTTTGAGCAAACCTGTGGTGTTGCCATGGGCTCACCCCTATCCCCTATCATTGCTAATCTTTTTATGGAAGATTTTGAATCCAAGGCTTTGGCCTCAGCTCGCCTCCTACCTAAGCTTTGGAAAAGATTCGTAGATGACACTAATGCCATCTGGCTGCATGGCTAAGATGAGTTAGATCTCTTCTTCCATCATCTTAACAGTCAGTATGCCGCCATTAAGTTCACCATGGAACAGGAACTTGATGGTTGTCTCCCTTTCCTTGATATTCTTATTTCTAAGAATATTGACGGTTCTCTCTCCCACCAAGTGTTTCGAAAGAAAACACATACTGAGCAATATCTCCATGCGAGTTCCCATCATTTCCCAGCTCAAAAGTTGGGCATTCTCAACACTCTCGGTACTCGTGCCCTAAGGATCTCTGATGAAAAGAGCTTTGAGAAAGAGAAATCCCATCTTCTTAATGTCTTTGTTGAGAATGATTATAGCAAATACCTGGGTCAAAAGGCTTTCCTCAAAGCCTCCAAAAATTCGATGGTTAAAAGAGAACCTAAAGAACGTGTCCCTGTGATCCATCTACCTTTTGTTCAAGGGACCACTGATAGGATTGTGAGGATTCTAAGGAAACATAATGTCCCCTCAACCTTTAGACCCATTAACACCACTCGTAAGTCCCTCTGATCGGTGAAGGATCCTATCAACCCTAAGGACATGAAAGGGGTCTATATTATTCCTTGTTCCTGTGGGACCCCCTATACTGATGAGACTGGACGCTCCAAAAATCAGAGAATTAGTGAGCACGCAGTTGATCTTAAGAACGAGAGAACTAAGTCTTCCGCACTAGCTGAGCATGCGGAGAAGACCAAACATCATGTTTGTATTGAGGAGGCCAATGTCATTGCTATAATTTCACAGTTCCACCACCGTAAATTTAGGGAAGCCATTGAGATTGAAATGAGGCCAAGCAATCTCAATAGAGATGATGATTGGAAGATCAACATATTTTGGAACCCGACCCTCACCTCCTAGTCGTTTCCTCCCCTCCCTCTTTTAGTAGCTTGTTCTAGATTTTTTCCCCTTGTTATCCTTTAACCTTCTTTCTTTAGCCTTCTTCCTTGGTTTATTTTAATCTTTTTCTTTCCTTCAGGGTTAAATTATATGGTATAAGATATTTAAATAACTAATTTATGTTCTAATAAATTTATGTTAATTAGTTAACCATCCCTTAATTTAATTCTATTATTATAAAACTATAATAAATTCCTTACAATTACTAATTCCCTAAAACTAGTCACTCTGGTTCCTAGTAGATTACTAAGAAATTGATACCCTATCTATTGATAGGAAGATACCATTATCATGTTACTTTTAATACCAATAGTAATAATATTAATATAATAATAATTGTGATAGTAATAATCTATTATAAGATCATTTTAGTTAATATTTTTTTTTCTAAGTTAGGTTAATCTATTGATATATAACAAAAATGTACAGAGAGGACCAAGCCTCAGCAGAGTTTAACATAGTGTTTCAGAGAATATCTAGACTGCCCCAATATTGGGGAAACCAATCCGCAGAGACAAAAATACCCATACGGGATATCAGTCCTTAAGACCGGAAACAACATAAACCAGTAAAGTTTTACCATGAAAAAAAGATCCAGATAGATTCCAGTAGAAATAACATAACAAAAAAGACCAGATAGAAGACACCTGGCATCCACGTCATATCATTTGAATTCGTCCGGGATGGGTTCCTCAACAATTGGACACGCCCAGTCATCCTCGTCCAGGATGGGTTCCTCAACAATTGGACATGCCTAGTCATCCTCCTCTGTCGTCGACACCCTACCGTGTGGCCCACCTCCTCCATTGTGTGGCCCTTCCATCAAATGGACGTCGCCATGGCTGCCATCCGCCACCTTCGGAGCTAACCCTTCATTTCTGGTTCCACCTGGGGAGCGCATGGCACCAGAGCTCCCACCCTCAGCATGCTGACCACCACCAGTGTTCTTGCCATGCAGAGAAACATTATCTTCATCCAGCAAATTCTTTCCTGTGTCTCAGCCATTTCTACGTCTGGGAGCCTCCTCTTGTCGCAAGTCAGAATTTTCCTCCTGGGTAGTAGGCTGCTCATTGTCTTTGGTGAAAAGGATGGTAATTGTAGCAGTAATTACTGGCTTGTTTAGTGTGCTACAAAATCTAAATTGGGTAGAGTGGGGAGTGGGATGAAGGGCAAAGGAAACCTAACAGAGTGAACCACAAAATCTCTGTGACTTGCACTAGGAGATAGAGCATGACCCTGTCCACTACGAGTATTGGGATATCTTCTCAAACCATATCTCTAGGGGTGATACAGTTCAGGGGAAGGAGTGGAGGCAGCAGGCTCAGGATTCAGCTCAGTCTGAGGGCGGAAACTACCTCCTTGAGTTCCTCCTCTTCGACTTCTCATACAATGTCAAACCATGTCGGAATTTTTGGCTAAGTGATCAGAGGGAGTGATGGCAGAGGGATTGAGATGGGGAGTAGGGTCAGGCTGACTGATGGTTAATTGGCATAATTTGGAATGGGAATGGTGATGCCCATTTCCAAAATCGACACAACAAGCTAACCAGCAGCAACGCCCAGTAACTGTGCGGGAGCTGGGCTCAAAGGCTTGGAGCAGGCAATTACAGTGGAGCAGGGGAGAAGGAGAGACAATGAGCCGAGGGGAATCCATGTCTGAGAAGTTAATAGCGCTTTCGCGCTTCGAGCCTGCATTAAATGTTGCCTACGCTCTGTCAAGAGATCGGCTCAGGGTGGTATGGGGAGAGGCGCAATTGGCCAAGTGGCCCGTCCTCTCGCCGCCGTTCTTCATATTCTCCATAAATTCATTGAATGTCACCTGCATCCGGGTATTTTAGTTAATATTAATAATATCCTTAAATTTATTTAAATTTAGTTTAATTAGTTACACGTCATTAACAATAAGGTTAACACAATTAACTTCATTAGAATAATAGTATATTAATTATTATTAGTTATTATTAAATCCTTTTAGTTATTGTCCCTAGATATATTATTTCTAGCAATTTTCCCTAATTCTATTATTATATTTTCACATAAATTACATATGATAAGTATCATAATAATATTTTAGCATAATAATATTATATAGTTAAATATTTGAATGTCAAATCTAGCCGTTTATCTAAATCTAACCTAATATAGTTGTTTTTTCAATATATCCGTTTTTTTGTCAAACCTAGCCGTTGGATGATCTGCTTGCCCTATTTAATACATAGCCATGGTCTGGTCCTTCAAATTGTCCTGACGGTGAACCACACTTGTTGGTTTGAAACACATCGACAAATATAATATCATGTGATTTAAGCCGAAAAATTCTCTTAATCTTGACATGTATCATAGAAGCTTCAATTCAACAAAAATTAATCACAAAAAAAATATAATATATATATATATATATATATAAACTTAGAATACTACTTTCTTACTATGCTTTCACGCTTTTCCACGTATATTTCTAGACCAATTACGGATAGAAGTTGGTTAGGGATAGGTACAAAAGCTTTAATCGTTTCGTCATGCGGATTTTATCATATATGTAAGTTTATGTGGATCGTAGATTTTGAAATATTTGAACTCTTAAATGGGTATGAGTAAAGTTGAATGGTTAATTTAATTTATATGTCTTTTATTTTCTAAAAATTAAATAGTTATTAAGAGATTATATTGTGTTTTAAAACAAATGGTGTTAAATATATCCTATAAAAGGCTATATTTTTTTAGGCTTTTACAGGATTTATCACATTTAATAGGTTTATTTGTTGTTTTTTTATTTTTTTATAATAATATAACTAATTTTTCTTGTATAAATATGGATCAAAGAGTCACCAAAATGTTTTGTCTTAACTTGCATTTTTTCTGCTAAGATTAATCATCGATAACAATTATTTCTAGATCATTTGCCATTTTTCAAATCTGAGATGGTTAAGAGATTGATTTTGTTGAAGATATGTGAATTGATTGACTTTGACCTTGGTGTACATTTTGAAAAGCAAAAAATTGGGCTTCAATCATGTTGTCGCCTTACCTCAGCTCAGTGATTTGAGCACCATTCGCATGCATCATGTTGAGTGTCATGTCCAATTTGTTGGACAATTTAGTAATCATTCGAATGAGAGTGCACACATCCATTCTTAAAGAAGGCACAATAAATTATGTAGTTTCTCAGAGATATAGCCAAACTCTAAAGCATCCACAGTTGTTGAAATTTCCCTTAATTTGCTTGAGATCTCTATGTGTTTTCCCAAACCACGTCCTAAATTCAAATCAACAACAATATCAATTAGGGAAATTTTGTAATCTGATATAGAGACGACCTGAAAGAGTTGCAACATCTTTAAGGATTGTGCCCTTGTTCCTCCGAGTGGACCCACTGCCTTATAACTAGCAACAAGACCCCTTGCATGATCTCTTTTAGCATCAAGCACACAAGCCAGCTTCCATCCATCCTTTTCAACAAACAATTTCATAGACAATTTAACCCCAGGAGTAGCCTCAAATATAAATTGGAAGGATATCAAATCATTAACAACTCATGAGAGTGGAAATTCTCTCACAAAGTCTCTCAAGTTCCCAAACCAACACAACCAATACAAAATGTGCATGTGCCCTTTAACAAATCAAACACTCAAAAATATACTATACTAGGGACTCAAACCTAGACTGAGGCCTGGCCAACTCCACATAAACTAGACATACACACAACGACCTTGGGGCACAAAGTAATCAATAGCTCCCCATAGTTGATTAAGCAATTAGAAAAGAGGACAAAAGTCGCAAAAAATACCTTGTTGGAAAGCTTGTGTTTGAGAGAGTTTGACAGATCAAACAATCTGAAAGTCTAAACCAAAATCCCCTATGAACCTTCCAAGGCAGCCACCACAACTGCTTCCAAGACATAAGCTAGATTGGAAGTCCCATGAAGTAGTTTCCCCAATTGGCCTAACCAAACAACCACACTATGAAAGGATTCTCATGCTTGGGTTGTCCTATGTCATCATTACTTCAATATTCCTTCATGATAACAGACTTGAGAGCCCAAACTCACCACAGGTGATTAACATAAGACGCAAACCAGAGTATAGAGTCTATCATTTGCCTTGACCTCACATAAATGCGTTCAATATAGGGAGAGGGGAGCACATATGAGGGAAGTGCATGCCCAAGTGTTAATTTTAGTTAACAATGGTATGTTTTACACTTAGCACAATTACTTTAATGTCCTTTTAGTAGCCCAATGACAATTTCCAATTTAGTTTTCCAATAGCAATCGCATTAACCATAAATCACATTAACAATAACTATAGATAAAACATAAATAACAAAATGCAGAAGACAAGCCAAGATAAGAGGACACCAAATTTGGCGAATGCCAAGGAAAAACCCCAAGATGGGGGAAAAACATTTGATCAATTTTTCTTATTATTATATCAAATGTTCAACAAAGAGAGAGTGTGTGTAATAAAGTCAAAATTGACCTTCCAAATGATGATCAAAGTAGCCCTATAAAATATGAAATTATCTTGCAGCGGTCAACAATAGTTGACAACCCTAACCAAAAAGTCAACATTGGTCAAAGAAGCAACAAATCATCCATAATGCATCTCGGTCATACCCAATCAAGATCGGCCTACTTATAGACCTTTGTGATCAACTCTGATGGGGGTTCTACCCCTGGACTTCATTTTTTCAATGGAGAGTGGTAAGGTCTTGTGAATCACTCTCGATCAATTCTTCTTCATTATCTATATCAGTGTTTAACAGAATTGAGATGATATGCAAAGATGGTACATGATGACAGATGGCATGATGGATTGGCTGGTGGAATTATCCCTAGTTGAGAGGGAGTGCTAAAATTAGCAACTATGAAAAAAATCCACTTTGGACAACTCATTTGGTGGCGATAATTATTACATTGAATTCCTCTTTTCAAGAGGACCAAAATTGACCTAAAGATCATTAAATTTGGATAAGAAGAAATGTGTTTTTCAAATTATGCCCACACATGTGCAAATTATCAAGGTCAACCACATCATCATGTAGGATCATGAAGCCCAAAAGACATGTCACTTCACCCTCAACGACTTGTATATATATGAGAGACCTAAAACCTCATTTGGCATCATCTCATCTCACACATTCATCTCTCTCCTCATATTATTGGTGCATACAACTTATTGGGCATCTCTTCTCCTCTCATGTGTGTTAGCAAAGAAGGACAAATTATAGGGCCAAATTACAGGACTGTTGCAGGGCTTGACTAGCATTAACTGAGGGGAATTTGACCAAGCTTGAGAGTATGTACCACTAGTCCCAAACCAGTCTTCAACCGACCCGAAGTCAGTGTCATAGTAGGTACAACTCCTACCACTGGTCCCAGACCAATACTCTACTCACTCGAAGTCAGTCTCAGAGTATGTACCACTGGTCCCAGACCAGTCCTGAACCGACCCGAATTCAGTGTCATAGTGGGTACAACTCTTACCACTGGTCCCAAACCAGTATCATTGATCCCAGATCAATGAAGGTCATCCTAGCATAGGGAGTACGGTAGATACAATGATGCATCCATCGGTACTCCTATGGTCCCTATCCTCATTTCCCTACTCATTGATCAGATGAGAGGTACTTCCCATGAGTCCAAAACTACATGGGTAGGATGCCTCAACAGGAGAACTTAATCAATCTTGTCCTCATAAGAGAACTAATCATCCTGCTACACAACAAACATGGAGAACACATCATCGAGGCCTCACAGGAGAGCTAATCATCTTGCTACAAAATCGTCATGGAGAACACATCATCTAGACCTCATAAGGGAACTAATCATCCTGCTACACAATCGTCATGCAGAACACATCATCTAGACCTCGCAGGAGAATTAATCATCCTGCTACACAATCGTCATGGAGAACACATCATCCAGACCTCACAGGAGAAATAATCATCCTGCTACACAATCGTCATGGAGAACACATCATCCAAATCTCACAGGAGAATTAATCATCTTGCTACACAAGAGAGTGAATCATCTTGTCCCACAAGAGAGCGAATCATCTTATCCCACAAGAGAGCGAATCATCTTGTTCGCAGGAGAGCGAATCATCCTGTCCACAGGAGAGCGAATCATCCTGTCCCACAAGAGAGCGAATCATCTTGTCCCACAAGAGAGTGAATCATCTTGTCCACAGGAGAGCGAATCATCCTGTCCACCGGAGAGCAAATCATCCTATCCCACAAGAGAGCGAATCATCTTGTCCCACAAGAGAGCGAAACATCTTGTCCACAGGAGAGCGAATCATCCTGTCCACAGGAGAGCAAATCATCATGTCCCACAAGAGAGAAAATCATCCTATCCACAGGAGAGCGAATCATCCTGTCCCAGTGTGCACCACCAGGGGAGGGTGAGTCACCCTATGGTCATATGTTGCTCCAGTAAGAACCACAAGCCCCTTGAACTACCAAAGCTCAATGTATGCAACATGGAGGACCCTTTTATAAAGGTCTCTCGACGACTCCAAGTCGTTCAGGAAAATCACAAATTTGATCTTTCCTTGGGGCTTTGACAAATTGTAGCGACCTATACATCATCTCAGTGCGATGGAGCCTCCTTGCTTATCGACTTACCATATCCCAGATAAGGCAGTATCTGATGTTTATATTCTAGAGAAATCATTGAATATGAGATTCCTCAATAATCGAATCCCACCTCTGGTTGTCATAGAGAATCATAGTGGTATTCATCATGTGTACTCACTGAAGAGTTTCCACAACCAGGCAACTTCATACGAGGTCATACTCGTAGTTATGTATCCAGTCTCGACAGTACTTATAACAACTGATTTCTGCTTCCTTCTCGTCCATGATATCGTAGCAGAATCCAAAGAGAACCAGCACTGAGAAGTGCTCCAGTGATCCTCCACACTACCTGCCTAGTCAGCATTCGAATAATCATGCAATTTTCATATTTCCGGTAGTGTATCTCAATCCATGAGAGATTGTGCCCCTAAGATATCTCATAGGATTCTTGGCACCAATCTAGTGAGGCTCAACCAAATATGAGCTCACCATGCTAACAACAAAACATATGTCCGGAGTTCACCAATAACATCAATGTGATTGAGTTTATGAAACTCAGAGGCATTTCCCAAATATGGTCTGACATCACTACCATATAACTTCTGAAAGTTAATATCCTCAAGGTAGTCACAAGCTTGTAGTTTATCATTCCACATTTGGAATCCAACTCCCTCTTACTTCAGCAAATGAGAGGGTCTACACCTGTCAGAAATAGGTCATCCTTATGAGGTGCCAGTATGAGAGGTCTATCATCCACAACCTTCTGGTAATGGTTTGGATCGGTTTCACTCCTAGTGAATCTCAACTTCATCAAACAACTATCAATCATCTCATACTATGCTCGGGGTGTTTTGCTTCAAGCCATAGAGGGCTTTCTTCCACCTGTATACATGAGATTCCCGTTCATGAATCTCAAACTCCACGGGTTGTTCCAAACCCATGGACTTGTTGCATGAGGGGAATGGTCCCCTTGTAATATTTTCCTTCAGTACATCTCAGACATGTACCTTCATGCTCTTTTTGAATTCAGGCATCCCGGTCACCATCTGACTCACAAACCTCCGGTGCTGAGTCAATGGACATGGTCCCCAGTGGACTTGATACAACCCTGAACTCTAAAACATCTTTGAAAAATCTATTTTCAAACACGTACCTTTCCATTGATGAGTGCAACCCTGAAACCTTAAACTTCCATTTCCGAGATGGACAGCAGGTTCTTCTTGCGATCAGGTAAGAGATTCTGGGGTTCCTTGCTTTCTTTGAAGAATCGACCATTTCCTTGATGACCTACATTATCATTCCTCTGATCATTCAAGATGTCTCTGGAATGATTGTTATCTTCATCAAGAGGTGTGTCTCTGCTATTCAGACACTCCTTTGCATGATGGTCGAACTTATTGCAACCAAGGCATCTGCCTTTCCTTCCACCCTTAGATCTGAACTTCCCAATGAAGTGATCTTCTGTTGTGCCATTCTAATAATATTCTCTGCTTCCACTTCACCCTTAGTGAACTTAGAAGAGAGATGTGGAAATCATTGATCCTTTTGTCTTGTCCCTATTATCTTTGGTGATTGCTCTTTCACTCTTGCTTGGGCATTGTCTTCACCTCAGATCTGATCCCATGTTAATTTTAGGTATGTTCTATGCTAGAGCAATTTATTTCAATTTCTTTTCCACATTAGCAATCACATCAGCATAAAGTAAACTGCAGATAGAACATAAATATAAATCGCAGAAGACAAGCCAAGACAAGAGGACACAAGATGTGGCGCTAGCCAGGGACAAACCCCACAATGTGGAGAAACCCTTGATCAATTCTTCTTTTCTTCAAAGTTCAATAGAGAAAGTGAGAGAGATAGTACATTTACAATAGAAGTCCATCACTCTGACTTTTGATATCGGCATGAGATCAGTTGAAGACATATTGCTTCAACTGATTCTCTAAGGTGACTCGTTCACCTATCATAGTGCAGCATCTCGTCTATTTGCTACACATTACCGTGTGACACCTTGCTGTAGTGTCACATGTGTTGAACCTTGATGACTGAGCTGCTCTCATCTTCATGCTACTCATCATGCTACATCTTCCATGGTCTTATTCATCATCAAGCTGCCCATGCTCATGATCGCATTCATCATTATGCTACCCATGCTCATGATCTCATTCATCATTATGCTGCCCATGTTCATATCATCATGCATCATTATGTTGCCCATGCTCATATCATCATGCTGCTTATTACGCTGCCCATGATCTCATACATCATGGTGCCCATATATCATCATGCATCATTATGCTGCCCATGCTCATATCATCATGTTGCTTATTATGTTGCACATGATCTCATACATCATGTTGCCTTCCTTCGAAGACAAATGCTTCGGTTGTTTCGAAAGTTCCCGGTAGTTCCAGCTTTTCCGGCAGTTCCGGCTTTTCCCGACAGTTCGGGCAGTTTCGGCATTTCCGGCTTTTCCGGCAGTTCCGACTTTTCCATCTTTTCCAGCAGTTCTGACAGTTCCGAATTTTTCGGCTTTTCCTATAGTTCCAGCTTTTCTGGCTTTTCCGGCAGTTCCGGCTTTTCTAGCTTTTTCAGCTTTTCTGGCAGTTCCAGCTTTTCCAGCTTTTCCAGCTTTTCCTTAGGATCTCTCCTTACTAAAACCCAAAGACAAGTAGAGAGAGGAAGAGATCCAAGTGTGTGTAGAAATGACTTGAAGTTCTCTTCTATTTATACTAAAACATAGAGGTTGAATAGACATGACTATTGGGCTTCTGAGCCTACATAAGTTTCTGACCAACTTAACAATTTGTCCATAACATAAATAAATTCATAACTTTATAAATACTTATTGGAATCGGATGATCTTTAGATCAATCCTACACCTCTCAATGAGAGGGATCCAATAAAACTATTAGCTGCCATAAATAAAGACCCACATGGAGTTTGGCCCTAGTTGCCAATTTTAACAAACACTGATATAGATAATGAAGAAGAATTGATCGAGAGTGATTCACAAGGCCTTACGAGTCTCCACTGACAAAAGTAAGTCTAGGGGTAGAACCCCAGATCAAGTTGTTGAACACCATGCATCCTAAAGATAGGGAGTACGCAAGTACATGATGCGTCCATCTATAGTGCTATGGTCCCTATCCAATTTTCTCAACTCATTGGTCGTGTAATATCGAAGTTAAACAAGGTTTCCCCCTCTCCCCTACTCTATTTGGCATTTACATCGACAATCTAGAAGGTTGTTTAGAGGAAGCAGGTTGTGCTGGCACGATCTTAGCTGGTATAGTCATCATCCTTCTTCTCTATGTTGACGATATTGTTCTTCTCACAAAGTGCCCATCTGATCTTGATAAGAAACTTAGACTTCTTAAGGATTTTTGCATTACCATGGGTATGACTGTTAACACTGACAAAAAAAAGGTTATGATTATCAAATCCAAGAGGGACACTTACGCTAATTTTATGTATGACAATAGTCACTTGGAGGAAGTGTCTTCTTTTAAGTATCTAGGAATTGACATTCATCACAAGCTCAACTGGAACTATAGCATTGAGAAAAGGATTAATGGGGGGTGGAAAGCTTATTTTGCTCTTGAAAATAATTGTAAAACGACAAACCTCATAATGTGGGATAGAAAGAAGTTCCTCTTTGAAACTTTAGTCACTCTTGTTATCTTATATGGATGTGAGTTCTAGGGTTGCAACATATCTAGAGAATCGTGGAGAAAGATTGAGCAAATCCAGAAGCGTTTTATAATGTATAACCTTAAAATTAAAAGCAATACACCCTATCCTAGTCTCGTTATAGAAGTGTGTCTTTCCCCTATCGAGATCCTAGTTATGACTAGCCTTCTGTTGTACTAGCACAAACTCAATAACATAGAAGACCATAGACTTCCTAAGCTAGCTTTATATTCCAGCCAAAACCACCTAAGGCTCAAACGAGGTTGGTATAAAGACACTAGGGCTTGGTTAAACCATTGGGAGATCAATAAGAATGTTGCATTGCAAAACATTAATAACATTAAAAATATTGTTACTTCTAAGTTCAAAGAAAAAATGTGGTCTGAGAAAGATTTAGCAGCGAAAAGAAAATTAAGATATTATAAGGAGGTCATCAACTCCACCCTAGAAGATCAAAAGTATCTCTCTGTTTTAACTAGCTCAAAGAAGAAAATTAATATAACCAAGATTAGAACGAACTCTCATGATCTCCATAGTGAAACGGGTCGTTGGGCAGTTCCTAAAACACCATGGATAGAAAGGATCTGCCATCTTTGTTAGAATATGAACATCAAAGATGAAAATCACTTCCTCTTAGAGTGCCCTGCATACAACCACATTAGATTTCAGTTTCATAATCTTTGTTGCAATACTGATCTTCCTAGCCTTTTACAATGTCAAAATTATAGTGAGCTCAGGAGGCTTCTCTCCAAGATTTTTGAGCATAGGAATAAAATCTTAAATTAAACTAAATAATTTGTTTCTTTAAGTCCGATAGAACAAAGTTTAGTCTTAGTGGATGTTAACCATCATCATCAAAAAATACTTTAATAAAAATTAATAATTTAAAAAAATATTAAAAGTTAAAATTTTCATAATTAATATTACTGTATATCAAACCTAATTAAAAAGTAATATTTCTAAGAATATTGTATCATCAAAAATAAATAAAATTATATAATTAATAATCATATAGAAAGTTGTTATTACAAATAAAGCCGGTCTCTTTTATGATATTTTCCAAAAAGTATTTTTAATATGATAAAGATTAATTGCATTATTAAGTACTCAATCACATATTAAGTTGGTTGATCAAATTCATTTGTTGATATTTCCAATGGAATAAGAAAGTATTTTTTATGCTATTTTTAATACAATTCCTTGCTAGATATAAGACAAAATTGATCGAGAAATGTACCTCTAAAAGGGCCAAAACATCCAATAATTTAACTAAACTTTGTTTATTTATTTATTATTACAGATATCTCATATACACCCATATTAAATCATAATTTAAAATTATTTGTTACAATACCAATTTCTAAACTTGTAAGCTCATTCAAAAAAACTCAAAGTGATTTATGATGAGTTTATTAAAAGAATTTAAAAATATAATAAAAAATTTAAAGCAAATCAACAATATTTTATCATTTTAAAAAATTCATCAACAAATTAAATTTTATAAAAATAGTGTATGCGTGAAGTGCAAAATTGGCAATAAGACAACCAATTAAAATATAAATAACAACAAAATACAAACAATTTTTAATGTTTCTTTGAGGCATCCATATCTTTATGAGACAATAAATTTAAAAAAAAAATAAATATTATTTTATTTATAGCCTAAATTTTTTTGAAAAATATCAATATAAGATTCCTTTTACCTTAACTATAATAACTTCTTATTTTTATATAATAAACATATACTAAGCAACAACGCTGCATATTACACTCATTTAAATAATATAAATTTTTAAAAAAATTATAACAGAGTGAAAGTGTTCCATGCTAATTAATTTGATTGAAAGTGTTTAAAAATGAATAAATAAAATCCTTGTTATTTTTAACTGAGCAAAAACCTGACTCTGCCCAAAAAAACAAAAAAACAAAAAAAATTCTAAAATCAACTGCCTGTTATGCAATTTGCTCGCTGCTTTGACTGTGGACAAGATTAAAAGCTCTGGTTGTAGCAAAACTTCCCATCACCTCACTCTTTTGACATATACAAAAGCAAATGGAGTTGCCCCAGCGATTTCAATGTCGGCATGCGCAAGGAAGTCCATGGCTTACAGGCAATCAAAACACAACAACCCACTTAGGAATTTTCAGTGGCAAGAAATCCCAGATGGCCTTATTCTCGTCTGCTCACATCACTCAAGCAAGATACCCCATTGACTTGCCAATCAAAATAGAAGGGTACCTATGAGAGCATGAATGACGTCACTGCAATGCATAAGGTTACCTATGACAGCATGAATGACGTCACTGCAATGCACAACCAACCAGGTTGTCTTTGATTGCCTATAGCTAAAGAAGAGGAGGATCCACACTTCACCGCATGATTTTCCGTAACGCTGTTACAGCTTTTCCGAGGTTATATACAAGTAAGCCGACTGAGTATAATATATGTGACAATTCAATTATATATAGGGGTTGAAGTGAAACATGGAATATATAAATTTAATTATTATTGAATTTACGTTTCTGTGATCGATATTAAGTTTGAGAAGATTTTTCGGTGAGAATCAAATTGGGATGCTTTTGTTGACGCGTTTCAAACCAACCAGTGTGGTTCATCGTCAGGACAAGTTGAATGAACAGATCTCGCTTTGCAATATAAATAGATAGAGCATAACATCCAACGGTTATATTTCTTGACCAGAGAACTGAAGACCCTCCTGATCAACAAGGTCGACCTCTGGTTCAACTTGGCACTTTTACTTCATACCTCAATCACACAGACATCATCAAAATGTTGACTTCCATATAAAGAGACAACCATTCACTAAAATAACTAGGTACCTAACCGCTGCGACCACCGGTCTACAAGGATGTCACTTCATGTACATGGTTCATTCAAACTCTTGATGAACTCCCCTTGAATGTAAACCTTCACCTCTCAAAGTCTACAACCAATATGATCCATTCAAGTGTATCTAGGCAACACATGGCCCACTCTTTAGAGTATTTAAAACTCTCTAACGAAGGTCAGTGAACTATACTAGACAAGTTATTAAGTCATTAGCAAGGACATATGATAAAGGGCTATGCATGAATATCTAGGTCTTATAGGGATATGCCCTTTTCATACCACATATTGCAACTTATGGCGATACTAGGTACAGACTCAAACATTTTTATGGTCCACTACATCAACATAACATATAGACTTGCTATATCTACAATGTGTAACTCACATAACAATATGATCATGAGTTTGTTAGTATTCAACTCATGCAATTATATCTATGTTTGTTCACCATCATCCAAAATATGTTGCCACTATTACCATCACACTTCCATGAGCTCTACCACCTGCTTTCTTTGGACCAAACTCCAAAGAACTCTTTGTTATAACTAGGACCTCTTTGTCCTCCTTGCTATAAACTCATCATTCCACTCCAAAAAGTTCAACCTACAACCAATATTGATTTATCAAAGGAGAACAAAGGAACTTGCTTCCACCTCAGAAAGTGTACATGCTCCTCCTTCATCTGAAGAATTATGATCAAGTACCAACTGGAAAAAAAACGTACCACTGATACCTCGGATCAACCAGGAGCCTTTTGTACTCCAAGGCCTAACATCAATCCAACCATGAAGACTAAGTGAATAACCATCCTATGGACCTACTTACGTGTACCAAAGATACATGGGTGTGATCCACTATACTAGTTGATTCTCTAGGAAAGTAGTCTGGATATGAGATGTATCCAACTCAGTCTTACATTCTCTACACATATGCCAATCAAGACTTAATAGTGCACTACTCGAAAAATAGTTCTTGGAGCAAAAAATGTAGCTAGACCTTGTTTCTCCCTACAATACACTTCTTACAATGCAGACTTAGGAATGAATTTAGATCATAAAACATTGCATTATTACATACATTAGCAAGAGATACATCATACAATGACAAGAATATCAATCTTCCTTCCCAACCATTCACATATTGGGCATTTCCATCTTCATCTTTTCCATCTTTACTTACATTTTTATCTTGAAATTTCTATATCTAAATAATTATCAGAGTGACCAATTCTAACAAATTGCATTTACATATTAAATTGATCAGACTCAACACATTTCATTTACAAATAATAATAAAAATCAAAAAACGCATTTTAATTTCTTGCCATAACCATAGATCTCACACATGTTTTACTCATATCAAGCATTGGAAAGATGACCTAGTGCACCTCGTTGTTGTGGTGATTGTAAATTACCCTAGTCCAAATTGTACAGGAATTTGGCATGTGCCGCATCAAATATTGTTATCGTCCCATCTTAACTTTCTTTCCAACTTTTCAGAAGAAGGAAAAGAAAAAATAAAAACAAATACGTTTCTTTTCCAACTTCTTATCTTTGCTCATCCATCCTTCGCTCAACAACAACCATGCTCCATTGACCACTCCATTTAGGCCAAATTCGTAACCACAATCTCATATTTCAACCCCTAGGGGAGGTTTATGAGAATCCAAGTCCCTTATTGGTACAATGAAAGCATGAACTCCCATATCAAAAGCCTCGTCAACTTCATTACTTGGCAAGATCAACCTTGAAAACACTGTAGCAACCTTGTCATGTATTGTTGCATTACCAATCCAGCATTTAATGACCCCCTCATTCTATGTGTCGATGATAAATTCATTTATCTGAGGTCAAACCTTGCAATTGTTTGAATTCCTTGGACATTTAATGGCCCCCTCATTCTATGTGTCGATGATAAATTCATTTATCTTAGGTCAAACCTTGCAATTGTTTGAATTCCTTGAACATTTAATGGCCCCCTCATTCTATGTGTCGATGATAAATTCATTTATCTCAGGTCAAACCTTGCAATTGTTTGAATTCCTTGAACATTTAAACCATGATATAATTTTGTCACTCTTTCATGTTTTGGACACAGATGTTCCCCATTGATAGATTATCAAAGATTGCAAGTCCCCTATGTGGCTACTACTACCCATCACACCATAACAAATACTTTCCACTAAGGCCGAAGTGCAATAATTCTATAATTCTAGCATCAGTTTCTTGGCATTGTCTTTTTATCGAGGGGATTGTTGGAATGTTTGGGTCAGCTCGTCATCAATTTGAATTGGAAAAGGATTGAATTGCAAAAGCAAAAAACAGGGAACTAATGGTCTCATAGACTATTTTTAGTCTCATGGACCTTAAAATATCATTTCATTTCTCCAATTGCTAGCGAGGTGTGGATTTCCCATCATGCGGAATCTGTCAACAAATGAGCCCGTGGTGGTGGAGGTTGTGTGCATGCCATGGCCATTTGAATCCCCTAATGAACAAAATTGTAGGCTCTTCGTCATTCTGCGATATATAGCCTTCCAACATCGACCTCCAACTCAGACCTCCTGCAATCTAGTTTTCATAGTTATTCCTACTGTCATTGCTCCAGCTTATGTTCACCGGAGAATTATGACAACTCGGATTGAGGTTGACCAACAATGAATCTGTCGTTAGTGTTCTCATTTTCAGAAATGGCATCGCTTTTCATGTTTTAGAGACAAGTGTTCCCCATTGATAGATTATCAAAGATTGCAAATCCCCTATGCGGCTACTGCTACCCATCACACCACAACAAATACTTTTCGCTAAGCCCGAAGTGTAATAACCAACCTTTGAATCTGGTGCTACCCACCATTTCTTGAATTGAGAGGGGTGGGGTGTCCATCTCGAATGCCCATGTACCCCATGCTCCATGCTCGAATATAGTCCAGTGGGTATTAGTTGGAGGGAAATAGCATATATTTCACTCAACTAATATTTCTGGAGTTATAGCTCCATTAATGCATGGGGCAATGTATGTCACCCATTGGATTTTCTACTTGCTAAAATCTCATTGGTGGCATAGCATACATTTCAAGGCAACCAATATTTCTAGAACTATAGCTCCATTGATGCATGGGGCAATATACGTCACCCGTTGGATTTTGTACTTGTTAAAATCCAATGGGTGGCATATACTGCCCCCATGCATTAATGGAGCTATAGCTCCAGAAATATTGATCACTTACATTTCAAGCTCAAAGTGTTAACAGTGTGACTAATGAAAATCATGAAAATTCTAGTAGTATTTTGATAAGATTTGGCAATTTTAAGCTCAATGTGTTAGCACTATGATTAACGAAAATCATGAAAACTATGCTAGGATTTCGATAAAATTTAACATTTTTTTTTGGAAATATAGATTACAGCTGTCAACATCCATTTCTTACCCATTCTTGTTCAACCAATGGACAAACTACTCACACAACCTTACACATATTGTAGTGATCATCACAACACGTCATCTATTTTCCATTTCCCTTAGGCCTTCACAAAAGGGAGATTCAATCTCAAACCTATTATGATACCATGTTAAGATGGGAGAGTAGAGATTACTGCACATACAACAAATGTCTCTTACAAATATAAACACAAGAAGCTATGTCTCGTGATACACAAACTATCCTGGACAATCTCTTGTGATACACAAACTATCCTGGACAATCAATCATTTAAGTTGAACAAATATCTCAACCTTACACCAAATTAAAAAACTAACTATGTGGAGAGTTTATATCATATCCAACTAGGTCTCAACAACCTCTTAAATAATAAAAACATTATCTTTGTAATGGAGAAACAACTCTACCCAATAATAACAAAAAAAACTATAATTAAATATATAATCTCACATACCAATAAAAATGAGATACTCCAACAACAAAAATGGTTGAATATAAATATTTTTTTCAATGAAAGAAAAACACCATTTGTATATATATGTGAACATTCATCGACTATATGCAATTCGGTGATCGAATTTTAAGAGGCTGAAACTTCATTGAATATTGGGATGTGTAGTGGCAATTTTTTCCATTTCATGTATGCAAAAAAGAGATGTTAAAATTTATTTTCCAAAGTTATATAATAGTTTTTAGGGCTTTTTTTCAGAATTTGGTGATAAATTTTTTAATGAAATTGTAAAATTTAGTTTTTTTAAATATATAAAATATATTTAATGTTGTGAAAAAATTTAAAAATATTTGATTTTTATAATTTACATAATTAATTTAATCATTAAAAAACACTTTACTAAAATTTTAAATTTATTAATATATACAACTAATTTCTAAAAAACACTAAAAAATATAAATATATATATATATATTATATATATAATATTTAACATTTAAAAATTTAGAATACTACTTTTTTAAGGAGTTGTCTATAATGCGACTTTTTGGAGATTCCGGTGAACCGGTGGAAGAAATTGAGGTTAAATATTGATTTGTTGCAGTTAAAATGGTTTTTTAATTGCATATTTGGATTCAACACCCTGAAAAACCCTAGGGAAACTTTGATTGTGCAGAAACTAGCTATCAAACATGTGATTCCAATAAATTGCTGCCAAATTTTGATCCGAAAAACCCACCAGAAAAACTTTCAAAAAGTCTTATTATAAACAACTTAATATGCTTTCACGCTTTTCCACGTATATTTCTAGACCAATTACGGATAGAAGTTGGTTAGGGATAGGTACAAAAGCTTTAATCGTTTCGTCATGCGGATTTTATCATATATGTAAGTTTATGTGGATCGTAGATTTTGAAATATTTGAACTCTTAAATGGGTATGAGTAAAGTTGAATGGTTAATTTAATTTATATGTATTTTATTTTTAAAAAATTAAATAGTTATTAGGAGATTATATTGTATTTTAAAATAAATGGTGTTAAATATATTCTATAAATGTTATATTTTAGGTTTTTAGAGGACTTATCACATTTAATAGGTTTATTGGTTGTTTTTTTTATTTTTTTATAACAATATAACTAATTTTGCTTGTCTAAATTTAGATCAAAGAGTCACCAAAATGTTTTGTCTTAACTTGCATTTTTCTGCTAAGATTAATCATCGATAACATTTATTTCTAGGTTATCTGCCACTTTTCAAATCTGAGATGGTTGGGATATCGATTTTGTTGAAGATATGTGAATTGATTGACTTTGATCTTGGTGTACATTTTGAAAAGCAAAAATTGGGCTTTAATCATGTTATTGTATTACTTTAACTCAGTGATTTGAGCACCATTCGCATGCTTCATGTTGAGTGCCATGTCCAACTTGTTGGACAATTCAGTAATCATTCGAATGGGAGTGCACACATCCATCCTTAAAGAAGGCACAATAAAGTATGTAGTTTCTCAAAAATAGAGCCAAACTCTAAAGCATCCACAGTTGTTGAAATTTCCCTTAATTTGCTTGAGATCTCTATGTGTTTTCCCAAACCATGTCCTAAATTCAATTCAACCACAATATCAATTAGGGAAATTTTGTAATCTGATATAGAGACGACCTAAAGGAGTTGCGACATCTTTAAGGATTGTGCCCTTGTTCCTCCGAGTGGACCCACTGCCTTATAACCAGCAACAAGACCCCTTGCATGATCTCTTTTAGCATCAAACACACAAGCCAACTTCCATCCATCCTTTTCGACAAACAATTTCATAGACAATTTACCCCCAGAGTAGCCTCAAATCTAAATTTGAAGGATGTCAAATGACTAACAACTCATGAGAGTGGAAATGCTCCCACAGAGTCTCTCAAGTTCCCAAACCAACACAACCAAGACAAAATGTGCATGTGCCCTTTAACAGATCAAACACTCCAAAATAGACTAGACTAGGGACTCAAATCTAGGCTGAGGCCTGGCCAACTCCACATAAACTAGACATACTCACAACGACCTTAGGGTACAAAGTAATCAAGAGCTCCCCATAGTTGATTAAGGAATTAGAAAAGAGGAAAAAAGTCGCAAAAAAATACCTTGCTGGCAAGCTTGTGTTTGAGACAGTTGGACAGATCAAACAATCTGAAAGTCTAAACCAAAATCCCTATGAACCTTCCAAGGCAGCCACCACAATTGCTTCCAAGACATAATCTAGATTGGAAGTCCCATGAAGTAGTTTCCCCAATTGGCCTAACCAAACAACCACACTCTGAAAGGATTCTCGTGCTTGGGTTGTCCTATGTCATCATTACTCTAATATTCCTTCATGATAATAGACTTGAGAGCCCAAACTCGCCACAGGTGATTAAGATAAGACATAAACCAGAGTATAGAGTCTATCATTCACCTTGAGATCACATAAATGCGTTCAATATAGGGAGAGGGGAGCACATATGAGGGAAGTGCATGCCCAAGTGTTAATTTTAGTTAACAATGGTATGTTTTATGCTGAGCACAATACTTTGATGTCCTTTTAGTAGCCCAATGACAATTTCCAATTTAATTTTCCAATAGCATTCGCATTAACCATAAATCACATTAATAATGACTGTAAATAAAACATAAATAGCAAAATGCAGAAGACAAGCCAAGATAAGAGGACACCAAATTTGGCGAATGCCAGGGAAAAACCCTAAGATGGGGAAAACACTTTGATCAATTTTTCTTATTATTATATCAAATGTTCAACATAGAGAGAGAGTGTGTAATAAAATAAAAAATGACCTTCCAAATGATGATCAAAGTAGCCCTATCAAATATGAAATTATCTTGTAGCAGTCAACAACAGTCAACATCCCTAACCAAAAAGTCAACGTTCGTCAAAGAAGTAACAAATCACCCACAATGCATCTCGGTCATACCCAATCAATATCGGCCTACTAAAGCGGTCAAAGTCAACTAAAAACAATCATAAAAATATCAGTTAAACTTGGTCAAAATCTACACTTCAAGCTTGCGGTCAGCCCAGTCAACTTGCCCAGAAAATCTCAGTTTGTGTGCCAAATAATGCGGATTACCGAAACAAAAATATTCCCATAAAAAACACAGTCAAACTTGGTCAAATTCCCCTCAGTCAATGCTAGTCAAACCTTGCAACAGTCCTGCAATTCAGCCCTATAATTTGTCCTTCTTTGCTAGCACACATGTGAGGAGAAGAGATGCCCAATAAGTTGTATGAACCAATCATATGAGGAGAGAGATGAATGTGTGAGATGAGATGATGCCAAATGAGTTTTTAGGTCTCTCATATATATACAAGTCATTGAGGGTGAAGTGACATGTCTTTTGGGCTTCATGATCCTACATGATGATGTGGTTGACCTTGACAATTTGCACGTGTGGGCATAAATTGAAAAACACATTTCTTCTTATCCAAATTTAATGATCTTTAGGTCGGTTTTGGTCCTCTCGAAAAGAGGAATTCAATGCAATAATTATCTTCATCAAATGAGTTGTCCAAAGTGGAATTTTTTCGTACTTTCTAATTTTAGCACTCCCTCTCAACTAGGGAGAATTCCACCTACCAATCCATCATGCCATCTGTCATCATGTACCATCTTTGCATATCATCTCAACTTTGTTAAATATTGATATAGATAATGAAGAATAATTGATCAAGAGTGATTCATAAGACCTTACCGCTCTCCACTGAAAAAAAGTAATTCTAGGGGTAGAGCCCCAATCAGAGTTGATCCCAGATCAAGTTGTTGAACACCATGCATCCTAAACATAGGGAGTACACAAGTACACGATGTGTCCATCTATAGTGCTATGGTCCCTATCCAATTTTCTCAACTCATTGGTCAGATGAGAGGTACTTCCCATGAGTCCCAGACTACATGGGTAGGATGTGTGTTGAGGTACCCACAGGAGAAGGTGAACAACTCATCCTGCTCATATGCCATAGGAGAAGGTGAACCACTCAGCCTATGCATATATCATTAATCGCAGGGGAAGGTGAACACCTCACCCTACACACATGTGTCATCAATCGTAGGGGAAGGTAAACCACTCACACTGCACACATGTCAACCATCATGGGGTATCACAGGGGAAGGTGAACCACTCACCCTATACATAATGCACCCATAGGGGAAGGTGACCCACTCACCCTATGGTCACTCATAGTTCCAAGAAGT
>APFE030449680.1:56491-71378 GCA_000404065.3 Pinus taeda | reverse complement strand
GGATGTTAAATCAAGGAGAGATAAATCAATTGTCGCTTGAAGCTCATGAGTAGGACTAGTTATAAATGGTACTTTTATCTCTTAACCATTTATGCTTATGCGTTAAAGTGATGTTCAGTTTTCAGTTGTTTATATATTACAGCGTGGATGTCTGAGTTATCATTTGGCACTTTTGTATGGTGATAACTATTTATTTATGCTTAGTGTATGAATAACTCATTTATGTGATATGTTTTCACAATTGTTTCATCTAACTTTTTATACGAAGTACTTCATCTTTATCGAATTCTTTTCTTATAATAGTTGAATGATATTTATTACTAGTTATTGTTTGAAATCTTTTTAGATCGCATAGAATAAAGATCACACCCCGGGTTAGCATAAATTTTGATGTTTTTCTGTTTATTAGAATACAATAGCATAGCATTATATTAGAATTAGGATAGAAGTATTCCATTTAGAACAGAAATACCCATCTTTCTCACACACACACACTGAACTGGGAAACTGGTCCCATATCCCCAGTCGGACCTGCTATACCAAACGGATAAGGAGCTGCCAACCAAGGTCCAGACCGGGCGGGTATCCCCCTTGTTGTAGACCCAATTTTCGGGGCCTTCAACAGGAGGAAAATATAGTGAAGTGGATTCAAAATAAGTGGAAGTCAAGGGGCCATGTGGAACTTTGGCTAAGAACCAAATATTTTCTTATAGAAATCTTTCTAGATTTGGAAAATGACAAGAGAATCTTTGAAAATGGGCCCTATTTCATTAATAATGTTGGGTTATTTACGAGCTTTTGGGAGGAATGCTACATTATAGAAAAGGTGCAGTTTATAGCAACCCCGGTTTGGGTACACCTCTTCTCATTACTAGAATATTTCTAGGAGCCAAATATTCTCGAAGGCATTGGAAATTTTATTAGGGAGTTTGTCAATATATTAGAGATTACAAAGAGGAGGCAAGCTTCTTAAACATGAATCTATGTATATATGAACATGTCCAAACCCTTCTCGGAATCAATAGACATTGAGTATCATGATGAGGTTTGGACTTGGCCACTAAATTATGAGCATGTTCCTTTCAAATGTCAATGGTGTCATGAATATGGACATTTAGTGATGGATTTCCCGTTAGTTATCATGGAAGACTAAGTGAATGTGGCTTAACATAACCAAGATGGCTTCCAAGAAGTCGTCAACAAAAGAATAAAATGTGTGAAGAACCAATAGGAGAAGCCACGCCAAAATAAGGTAGCAAAAAATCAAGGAATCTCCAACACCAATCAATTTTTGGCCCTAGAAAATATCATGGAGGAAAAAGAGGTGGAGATGCAAGAGAATCATTATATGGAACAACCATTGAAGGTTGAAGGGAAAGGGGGAAACCTCAATGATAAACCTAATCCTAAGACAAAAACCTAAAGAGACTCATCTGAAATCCCAGATATTATGAATCTCCTAGTAGACACCAGTGTGATACTAGAATAGTGGATAGATAGGAGAATCTCAACGTGAACGAGCGTGCAATGCTAGAATTTCTTAAAACCTTGGTTAAGTATGATGCAAAAGATATCCCAATGGAGTAGAAGCAATTATTCTACCACTTATTTACCCATAGGAAACAAAGCAACATACAGGTAGAGGAGGAACTCAATATCCCCAATTCGGCAAGCGAAGGTCCATCCCAACTAATTAGAAACAAAATACAAGCCACATGACAATGTAGTCGAAAAGACAGAAAGACCACCCAGGAGGTAATTAGGAATGCAAGTGATTTTCTCATCAACCCATCTCAAGTTGCATAGATTTTAGGTTTTTTTACCCCAGCTCCACCTCCACCTCAATGAAAATAGTCACCTGGAACAATTGGGGCCTCAACAATAAATGGAAGAAGAGGTACCTAAGAGACAAAAAATTGGTAAGGAATGACTAGATATTCTAAACCTGCAAGAAACCAAGGTTTCATGTGAGAATCTTACAAATATTATGAAAATATGTTGGAGAGAATGAAAATTAATGGCCATTGATGCTAAAGGTAGTGTGAGGGGACTAGCAGTGGTCTGGAACCCCGAGGAGATCATCTTCTAAAACTGGGTTGCATGTAGGAATATTATATCTGATTAATTTTATTTTGTGGGAATGAGGGAGGTGGTTTGCTTGACAATGGTTTGTTGCCCCTTTGTTCAAGGAGATGAATATGGTTTTTAAATGATCTTAGAAATATAAGAAGCATACACAAGGACAAGTTATGGATAGTAGGAGGCGACTTCGATATCATAAAAAGTATGGAGGAGAAAAGGGTGGTATTAGGAATCTTGATCCTGTAGAGTGTTCCTTTAAGGATACTATCCAATAGCTAAGCCTATTAGACATAGACACCAATAATGGAATATACACCTGGAACAATCAAACATACATACAACATCAAGTAGCCTGCCGACTAGATCAATTTCTACTTTCAAAAAATCTACGAGGGAAAGATGTTTTTGTAGAAGTCGCCATCCTACCTTGTCTAGGATCATATCATTGGCTAATGTGACTATAGGTGATCTAAAGGTAGCCCCACACAACAAACCTTTTAGATTTGAAAGCTTCTAGATCCAAAAGCCAGACTTCTTTTCTAAGGTAGAAAGCTGGTGGAAAGAGATCTTGGTTGAAGGGAGGAACCAAATGCAAACTTTTTAGCTAAAATTGAAGGATTTGAAAGCTAAAATCAAACATTGGAACCATATAGAATTTGGAAACATCCTTTCAGAAAAATGAAACCTAGAGAACCGTATGCTGGAGATACAACAAGAGGTTATACGAGAAGGGTGCTCTGAGGCCCTAAAATTAGAAGAAGGTCAATTAATCCATAGCTTGGAGCAACGAAACAAACAATTAGAGTCTTATGGAAGTAGAATTCCATAATACAATGGCTTAGAGAATGGGGAAAAACATCACATTTTCCATAAAGCTATGATCAAGTGTAGACACCACAATAGGATTTTCTCTCTCACAAAGAAGAAAGGAAACTGACTACTCCAACATGAGGAAATGGAGAGGATAGTATGTCCTTTTATCGAGAGATATTATTATAGGTAAGTCTATAGAGAGAGAGAAATGCATAGCCCGCATTACATCCCACATCCCCACTCTCATCAATGTCAAGAAAAACTCAGTGCTTATGCAAGAGTTTTCATTTCTAGAAGTGGAGGAAGTGGTGAAGGAAATGTCAAGTAATAAGGCCCCAGGATTGGATGGTTTTACATCAGATTTTTTCAAAACTTGGTGGTCATTCATTGGGAAATAATTCCATGCCATATTTGAGGAATCAAGGAATCTACATCAGGTATGGTCATGCCTCAATGCAACATTTATTACTCTTATTCCGAAAAATGGTCAATCTAGTGATCCTAGTGGATTCAGGAAAATCGCCCTTTCAATTGTTATATATAGTATTATATATTCTAGGATTGTAAAAAGACGTAAACCCCTTCTCTAGCATATTGTTTCCTTGGAATAAACAAGGTTTGTGGAAGGTCGTCAAATTATGTTGGAATAGTCACGACCCATGAAGTGGTCCACTCTCTTAAGAAGCTTAAAAGGCCATGTATGTTCATTAAGCTAGACTTATCGAAGGCCTGTGATAGGCATAATTGGAAATATTTTCTCAAAACTTTGGTTGTATTTGGGTTTTATCACCAATGGATCAATTGGATAAAGTCTCTTATTTCCACATCCCTTTTTTATTTATTTCTGAATGGATCTCCAACTTGAACATTTAGAGCCTCTTGGAGCCCCTATCCCCCTTTTTGTTTATTGTAGTCACAGAAGGTCTGGCGATATACATCAAGGCAACAATGAAGCAAGGCGCCCTCAAAGGAATCTACATTATGGGACATGATTTTACCTATAACTCATCAACAATTCATAGACAATATTATGTTTTTGGTGAGCCTTCTCTTCAATAAATGAGGGCCTTTAAATCAATTCTATTAGATTTTTAGGATGATTCAAGAACTATGATAAATGGGGACAAATCAAAAATATTATTTTTAAACACCAGAGAACCTATGTAAACTCACCTAGCTCGAAGTTCGGATTTCTATGTCAGAAACGTTCCAACTAGATACTTGGGCATACCACTAATACCGAGATCTCTTAAGACGTCAAGTTGGCAAGATATATTGCAGAAGATCACCAAGAATATTAGATAATTGGGCAATTCGATCCATAAATTTTGTAGGTTATGTAACTCTTTTGAAATCATTCCTGCAGGCTTTGCCTATATATCAACTTTTAGTCCTCCCAAAACCAAAAATGATGTACAATGACATTACCTCACAATTTAGAAACTTCCTATGGAAAGGAACAAATCAGGTTAAGAAATGGGCATTGTTGGCATGCGGCAAGGCGTGCATTATGAAGTTAGGTGGGGATATGGGTCTGTGTGATTCATAAATTATTAATAAATATTTGGGAGCGAAGATGTGGTGTTGTTGGCTACTAAGAGGAATAGAGCCTTGGAAGAAAATATGGGACAAAAAATATAGTCCATCCACTACAAAGTGGAGAAACTTCGGACTCAAACTTACCCCTCGAGATCATTCATTTAGAGCCTAATGAAAAAAAATAAGCATTTTATCCAAAATAATTTTTATTAGGAGATTAGATATGGGAAACTTTCCCAGTTCTCAAAGGATGCATGGCAACAATACTCTAGCCTAGGGGACAAAAAGGACTTGAGAGCCCTCAGAGTTTTCACTAATAATCAGGGAGCTATAAAAGTGGCAGATTTCTAGAAAGAGGTATCCCCACAATCCTCATGGAGAGAATGGAAATCTTTAGATAATTGGCTCGAAGAACAGGAAATGCACTTATGGCCCATCCTTGAACAATACTTTCGAGATAAGAATATTCAGATCACACTAGACTTAGAGAGGTTGTGATGGGGTTAGAGACAAAAGGGGATGTTTACTTTGGAGGAAGCCTATAAGATCATGGCTGGCCACCTAGAGGTTCAACATGAATCTCTCTAGCAAAATATTCTGACAAGAAAACTATGACCCAACGTTGCCCACTTTTTATGGCTCCTCGATAGAAGGAAGATCCCGATGTGGGAAAATCTCAAAAAGAAATGATTCATAGGTCCATGTTTATCCCCCCTATGTAGAGTATAGGAGGAAATGATGGAGCATCTTTTAAATACATGTTCATTTGTGGAGGACACTTGGAATCGTGCTTCACCTATTTGTCTATTCAGACCACTCCCTTAATAGCCTACATGAAACTTTGGATACACAATGCCTAACTTTGTTTAAGCGCTCAGTGGTCAACAGACCCTAGGTTCTAGTTGTTGGGATTGTGCTATGGAATGTCTGGAACGAACGAAATAGGACCATATTCAAGAACCAAAGGACTTCACATGAATTCATATGGCACATCATTAGGAAGAACCTACATAAACGATCCTCTTAGAATCCTAGGGCACAAAAGATTGGAAGGTGGATAAACATGAGGCGAGAATATTGAGAGATCTGGAAATATCTCAGGGCCTTAGGAAAGTTAGCTCGACCTTCACAACCCAACCCTTTTCCATCCAACTTCACTCTTCCTCCCATTGGGCTTATTAAATTAAGTTTTGATGGGGCCTCTAAAGGTAACTTAGGACCAAATGTGTATGAAGGAATCTTTAGAGATTGGCAGGGAAACACTCTAAAGGATTTTGCAAGAATCTATGGCATAACTAGTAATAATGTTGTTGAATTCACATCCTTAGAGAGAGGATTCAGAATTGTGAGGGATGAATGTTTCTCAAGGATTCAATTGGATGGTAATTCTCATCTCGTCATTTCTACTGCTCAAAAACTCATTTATGGATCCCTCGTGAGAAAATTGGTTACGAGCTAGCGATTAGAGATCTTGGTGACTTGGATCCATCATATGATACCACATTTCTCTTATGTCATAATAACCCATACTCAGATATCTAGGAATAAAGCTACAAACTTGCTAGAAAATTGGGGTAGTTAGGAACTAGATCTTAATATGGTTTTTTTGTTGATCCAGGTGGCTCTAGACACACTCAAAGGACAAAGAGGGCTTATAATGGCTCAAATTTCAAAGTGGTCATATTGCTATCGAACTAGGAAAAGATCGTAGTGTTGATTGCCCTAATTCCAACGGCATGAATGACACTCAAATCCGAGTTCGTATGAGAGAGACAGAGCTCTTTAAAGTTTGATAAGACATGGAAAAGTGTGGCCTACAACATGCCAAATGGCATCCTAGTCAACAGGTGAGACCCAGAGCTTACATGGCAGCCCATCATCCATCGACATGTGGTGCCCCTAGTCATTGGCTCCTTACCCTGCATAAAAGATAGAAAACAAATGAATGATTATGTTAAAAAGGGTAGCATGGGTGTATAAATGGTTCGAAAAGGCATATGCAATACAAAAATCAAACCATTGTCACGTATGGTGTCAACACAATATGCCAAAAACATTAACCGACCAGTGAACTTAACTGTTGGGTTAATATAGAAAAAAACCATCCAAAAATGAAGTGACGTTGTAACCATGACCTTAAAACACCACGCGCCATTAACCTAAACATAGTGCTTTACCACATGGCCAACTGCGAACTCCTTGAGAATTTCGCCATAGTACGTATACATAAACCTTTATAAAATGCATTGGGGGTAGCAGAACAAAGAACTAAAGAACTTGAGGAGAAGATGGCAGAACTGTGATTTGCAGTGCCTACACGGAACTATGTCGACACATTTTTCAAGACATAATTTTTGCAGAGAATCTTAAGATGTTGAAAAGATTCCTTGGGAGGTAAAATTTTACAGTTTTAGAATGTTATCGAATTTACAGTCATTTTTCTTAGATTTTTGTAGGGAGCGCAATGATGAAATCGAATTCTCCATATGATCAGCAGAATTGCAAGTACCCAGTAGAACAAAATATCTGAAGAATCTTGAGAAATCTTTAGATTCCCTTGGAGGCTGAATTTTGCCAGAGTCAGAATACAACCAACTGTATACTCAAAAGTCTCAGAATTCCACAAGGATCACAATGGTGATATCATTTTAAATTTGAGGAGCAGATCACCAGTCATCCCATGGAGAAGAATATTTGGAGAATCTAGGGGTATCTAAAAGATTCCCAAAGGCCCAGATTTTGACGGTGTCAGAATTTGATGAATGGATAGTCAATTTTACACTACTCGACGCCAAAAATTCAGTTGTGCAGTCATTTTTTGTAGCTGAGCCTTTCATTTTTCGATCATATTCAAAAGTGAAGGTACATGAGAAAATCATGTTATGTTTCCTTTCATTATTGTTGAGATGATGTATTATTCTTGAGATCCCTAATTGATGCTATGTTGAGGGATCATTATTGCCACATAATGTGAGATGTCATTAGCTTTTCATGATATGTATTTTTGTTGAGATCCTTCTGTAAATATGTTGAAGGGATACTCATTGCCACATTGTGTGAGATCATGTTAAGTTGTCATGTTGAGAGGAAGCCTTCTTGAGTTAGAATTCATGTAAGTAGAACATCTCATGGAGAGACAAGCCACTCTTGTTTGAGGGTGTATGTCCTTGCTATGAAAAGGAGTCTTCCATGTACATCATCATCATTTCCAGTGGTATATGAAGTGACCTCCACCATCTTGACACCGGGCTCAAAGACGTAGTCCACACTGGACGAACTCTGTTATCAAATGTCTCGTGTTTTGACATGTTGATTGTTGTCATGTTTCCTCTTCCTTAAGCATGCATATGTGTTCTTTTATTCTCTTTTAAATGAAATTCTAACAAAATCACAGAAGTAAAGGATCTTGGATGATTTCGGTAGCTGAAGGAACCCGGATCAAGTTTGGTATCAGAGTGGTCTTCTCGTTGAATCATGTGAATTGCAAGCGTGAACGACTAAACATGCAATAATGGAGGATGACAAAGAAATGTATGAAACCTTGCTTAGGATGTCCAAAAGGGTGGACATAATGTATGAAGCTTATGAGGAAAGGGAGAAAGAAAGATCAGAGAGTGATGCTCCATCCACACCTTCCAGTGTACATTCATCGCCTTCGACATCTTCTCATCATTTGAATGAGAAGATAAACTAGAGCCTTCAAGCAAATAACGTTGATTTGAAGATGCTTCTCGGAGAAAAGAAGGAGGAGAAGCAATTATTTTAGCTTCAGTTGCTTTCCACGGAAGATGCCCTGGAAGAATTGAAGTGCAACAACCAGAGTCTTCAAGTAGAGCATGTTGAATTAAGGAGGCTTCTACAAGAAGAGAAAGAGGAAAAGCAGAGGCTACAGCCTCAACTACAAGCCACGACAAAGGCCTTGGAGAAGTTGAAGGAAAATGAAGGCTTAGAGAAGCCCTCATCACCTGTTTCAGAATCAACAATTGAGGTAAACAATGTTGGTTTTTTGTCAGATTCATCTTCACATGATGTTATTTCTGTTGGAAATGTGGAGATACTGATTACAGGAACTAGCATGAGGATCCTTACCAAGATGGGGTACAAAGGAGGAGGACTTGGTCTTAATGGTCAAGGCATGACTCAGCGATTGGAGGCCGTGTAAATACCTCGATTCGTAGGTATTGAAGGAGAATGCTCAAAGGTGTTAGAAGCTTCCGAGACATGGTTGAAACCATAAAGGAAAGAGAATGATGGGAACGCATCGCCATCATCCCATGGAAGTGTACAATGCAGAGAAAGAGCTGAGGAAAGCTCTCATCGCCATAATGGCACGAGAGACAGCCAGGAAAGGTATAACAAGTCTTTGTATTCCAAAGTTCATTTTGATTACAAGCATGTTTTTAATGATGAACATAAATCATGGAATCGAAATGCATGTGGAAACATGAAAGAGGATGAGGCGTGAAAGACCTTCTCCACAGTAAGGAATGAATCATGTTAAATAGGTATGGATGAGGAAGACTTATTGTAGTCATTACAGAGTTCGTCATCAAAGAGCCACATGTTGGAGGCTCCATCCAGAGTAGAACCTTAGAGACAAAGCACCCTTGCATGAACCAGTTGAAAAATTTGTTCGACAAGCAAATCCACCAGAGGGAGATGATGCATTCACTTTGATAAGTGAGAGATGGTTTTTCTAGATGTGTTAACTTGTCATGGCCGTATTTTTGTAAATAATTTGTTGCAATTTACATTGTAAAAGTGATGATGTGTTTTCCATCACTTGTTGAACCAACAATGATGTTTTGGCCTTGTATTGATAGTTGGGGTATTGTTTCCATTTTGATGTAAGCTTGACCACATAGTATGTGTTATAACCTCGTGGCAAGTATGGGATGCTTGGGTCATAGTTGGTCATGTAATAGAGCATGTAATTTGAAAAATATTGTACTACAGGTTTGTAGAGGATGTAGGTGTCGATTCATCGCTTATGCCTTTGAAGGACAAAGGTGAAGGAGAAGGAAGGTTGATCTGTTAAGACACTTGTGGTGCAGACAATGTACATAGCAGTTGCAAATTATTTTCATGATTTTGGTGGGGAAAAATATCCTTAGTGGGGAGGAATGATCCAGGTGGCTCCCAACACACTAAGATGACAAAGAGGGTTTATAATGGCCCAAATTTCAAAGTGGTCAGATTTCTCTCAAACTAGGACAAGATTGTATTCCTCGTCTCCCTGATTCCAATGGTGTGAACGACACTCAAATCTGAGTTTGTATGAGAGAGATAGAGCTCTTTAAAGTTTGATAAGACAAGGAAAAAGTGGGGCCCACAGCATGCCACATGACATCCCAATCAGCAGGTGAGACCCAAGGCTTACATAGCAGCCCATCATCCATCGATATGTGGTGCCCCTAGTCATTAGCTCCTTACCCTACACAAAAGACAAAAAGCAAATGAATGACTATGTTAAAAAGGGTAACATGATTGTATAAACGGTTCCAAAAGGCATATGTAATACAAAAATCAAACCATTGTCATGTATGGTGTCAACACAATATGCCAAAAACATTAACCGACCAGTGAACTTACTTGTCGGGTTAATGTAAAAAATAACCATCCAAAAACAATGTGACGTTGTAACTACGGCCTTAAAACACCACACACCATTAACCTAAAGAAGAGTGCTTTACCACTTGGCCAACTACCAACTCCTTGATAATTTTGCCACAACCTTTATAAACCTTTATAAAATGCATTAGGGGTGGCAGAAAGGAGAACCGACGGACTTGATGAGTGGATGGTAGAACCATGATTTGAAGTGCCTACACAAAACTATGCTGACACGCTTTTCAAGACAGAATTTTTGCAGAGAATCTTAAGATGCTAAAAAGATTCCTTGGGAGGTCAAATTTTATAGTTTCAGAATGTTATCAAATTTATAATCATTTTTCTCAGATTTTCGTAGGGAGCGTGATGGTGAAGTCAGATTCGCCATATGAGCAGCAGAATTGCGGGTGCCCAGCAGAACAGAATCTTTGAAGAATCTTGAGGAATCTTTAGATTCCCTTGGAGGCTGAAATTTGCCAAAGTTGGAATACAACCAACTTTATACTCAAAAAGTCTTAGAATTCCACAAGGATCACAATGGTGGTATCTAATTTTCCATTTGAGGAGAAGATCGCTAGTCAACCCATGGAGCAGAATCTTTGGAGAATCTAGGGGCATCTAAAAGATTTTTGAAGAGTGTCAAAATTTGACAAATGGATAGTCAATTTTACACTAATCGACGCCAAAAATTCAGTGGTGCAGTCAGTTTTTGTAGCTGAGCCTTTAATTTTTCGGTCATCATCAGAAGTGAAGGTACATGAGACAATTATGTTATGTTTCCTTTCATTATTGTTGAGATGATGTATTATTCTTGAGATCCTTATTTGATGCTATGTTGAGGGATCACTATTGCCAAATTATGTGAGATGTCATTAGATTTTCATGCTATGTATTGTTGTTGAGATCCCTGTGTAACTATGTTGAAGGGATACTCATTGCCACATTGTGTGAGATCATGTTAAGTTGTCATGCTGAGAGGAAGCTTTCTTGAGTGAGAATTCCTGTAAGTGGAACGTCTCATGGATAGAGAAGCCACTCTTGTTTGAGGGTGTATTTCCTTGCTATGACAAAGATTCTTCCATGTACATCATCATCATTTCCAACAGTATATGAAGCAACCTCCACCATCTTGACACGGGGCCCAGAGACATGGTCCACACTAGACAAACTCTGTTATCAAATGTCTCGCGTTTTGACATGTTGATCGTTGTCATGTTTCCTCTTGCTTAAGCATGAATATGTGTTTGTTTATGTTCTTTTAAATTCATGAATATGGGAGGCGCAACTTGGAAGATCCCGACCAGGAAGAGACTGTTAAACCTCATCCATCCAATCTTAGATGCATTCATGGGACAAACAACAACCATGAGAGTTTAGTCAGGAAACTTGCACATATCACTAGGCTCATGGATCCACTGAGAAAGGATTGACATGATGATATGAATGATAAAATTTCTTTCATGAACGACCTTCAAAGAAATTAGTGGCATATGTTAGATAGGTTGGCTAGTTTGTAATGGAACTAGGGTGCATTCAAGGCAAATTGGATCGGGTTGAAGGCATAATGGAACACATGGAGAAAGACATGCATTGTAACTTTAGGCCTCTGACATCACCAGGCTCTAGACCAAAGAATCTTTCTCCAGTAAATTCCACTTATCCATATGGTCTTGGGTTTTTGGTCCTACAAGTCCTCTAGTTCTATGTTCCTTTCCATTTATGGTTGGTTAGGCTTTTACAACAAATTTTTAATACTTTTTGGAAATTATTTACTAACCAAGTAAGAGTGATGCCAGTAAGCTTTTGGCAAGTCGCAAACAATGAAAACTTTGGCATAAATGAAAAACTTAGATTCACAACACAACAACAACAACAACAACAATAATAATAATTTAAAAGAAAGTTACAATTTAGTTAAATTTTATGGTTTATTTTAATATTGACAATGTGGCATGTATCATGAAGCATGTCTTTTGATGCTTATCATGGATCGACAATTATTTAATTTATATGACTCTACATAACTACATTAATTTATTTAGAATAAAACTTTTGTAATTTTAATAAATCTATTTGTAATAATACATTTAAGTTAGGTTAGAGGATAGAAACTTTATATATATATATATATATATATATATACACACACACACACACACACGAACTTTGAATAGGTATTATAGTCTAACAATTTGACATATTTGATTAACAAAAATTAATTCATAGACAAATATGATGATGATCAACATCCACTAAGACCAATGCGGTCTATCAGACCTTAAGAAAGTAAGAGATTAATTGTGACTCATTAATATTTTATTTCTATAATCGAATAGAAGGGAAAGAAATGTTCCAAGATCACTATAATTTTTCTCACTTAACAAGTCAAGAAGGTTGGAAGTGTGACAAATGTTTTGGAAATGGGAACGGATGTGAGTAAGAGCCAAGCAATCTAACATGAAGTGTTTTTTTATCTTCAACCCACTTAGTATCGCAAAAGTGATAGATTCTTTCATCCCAGGGTGTTTTTGGAATAGACCAATGTCAGGTTTCACTTCCAAGCTCATGAGAATTAGTTCTTATCCTTGCAATGTTTATTTTCTTCTTAGTACTAGTAAAGACAAAGAGATCATTTTGGTTAACAAGAGTGGGATCATTCACCTCCTTATAATACCTTAGCTTCCTTTTTCCCATTAATATATCTACAACATGTACCTACTCTCTTACATTAATTTATTTATTTTTATTAAATATATTATTGATATATTTATTATTTTAAATATATTAATTAATATCATTGTCAAAGCACTTTTTTCCATATACTTTTTACAAGTTTATTTATATGTATATAATATTTTCTGTTTCTTCATGAATATTATTTATAATTATAACAATTATATTTTTATAATATTTTAATTTTAATAATTTTTTGATTGACTTAAAAGCATTAATAAATAGAGTAATTTTAGGTGGTAATTTTATATTACAAAAATAGATTTTTTCTGGTATTATTATGAAAAATTCTGGTTGAAATTTTTTAAATTTATGTTATAGTTGTCAAATTATAAAATTTCAGGTGGTTGGGCTTTTTGAAGGTGTTGAATCTATTTCTAACTTCAAAATATGATGCTTCTAAATCAAAATTTTGCAATATAAAAAACATCTTATTCTAATGAAAAAGTTACCATCCAAATAAATCGTTGCCTCATTAAACAACATTTTTTTTTTTTTTTTAACAAGAAGAGATACTTTATATATATTCAAAATATGGAATTATGTTGCCAACCCACATTTACAAAGCTTTCATCAAAACTAGTAGCAGTTTGTGCATCAATTTTTGGATCCCAGTACATCCACAAAACTAATTTCTTCCTTCTACATGCCTTGACCACTATTACATAACACTGATAATTCTCATAATATCTATAAAATAGACTTAATATAAACACAAAGCAACATAACTATGACAAACATTAAATTGAGTTCAACTTCTCGGCTTCCTTGCATTCCTGCTTCTCCTAACTGCTTGTTCCTGCACTTACATCTCTTGCTTCATCTCGAGTCTGCAATTGAACAACGACCTCCTCAGGAAACTGAACTATGATCTATTTCACTTCGTTGAATATGCTATCACTTATCAACTCCAAATTGGAAGAAAGCAAGTATGTTTTCATCTTCACAATTCTCCTTTCCAAATTGGCTTACACAATTTCAAACTTGGCATTAATTCGCTTAGCATTTGCTGAACGATCTTTCGCCAGTAACTCAACACAGTGTGTAAGGAGGTCCATCCTACCCATGAGCATTTTGAACAAGAACTTTGTAGGCCTCTTCCACCTAGTTAATTCCTCAATTGGGGGCTTCTCACCCTAAGCATTATGAGGCTCCATCACGGAATCCTCCCAAATTAAACTATGCTCACACTCACGCTCTTCGATTACCTCATCAATGAGATTCGACAGAGGCTACATCCATTTATATACCAGAACTTTCATTCCATCCTTCACTCTTGCCCGTGCCATAATCACTTGTATATCCTCGATTTGAAGGCCCATTAAATAATTTTGTAGGCCGATGGATCTATCGAACCACCCCTGCAACCAATTCTCTGTAGGATAAGATGGCCATCGTTTCACCATTAAATTACCTCTGATTTTTGCATGCTCAATTCCTTGTTGAAAGGACAAGGGCACTACTCTCTTAATGAGAATAAACCAAACCTTGTGCGAGTGAACAAAACAAATGTCGTGGGGATCCGCATGAGCTTCATGCATTAATACCATACATCCTATCCACCATATGTCCAACCACATTGCCACGAGTTCGCACATGTTCCAACCCTCAGGTTGATCGAGGGCGATCTCAACTACTCTGATCAACATATTCTTATGGGATGGGGGTGAGGCATATTGCCTCTCCATCTGTCTCAAACTCACCAACACCCAAGAGAACCCCATGATTTGCCAAACCATCGACAATGGAATTGAGGTGACGAAAAATGTGAAGCAATTCAAAATTATCAATTTTTTTAACTGAAATTCAATACTTAATACAAGGGTTGATTTTTTATCGTTTGAATTTGCATCGAAAGGAGAGAACACCCTTAAGGCTAATAAGGAATCGGCAATCACTTTAATGTTTTTATCCCCGTGATAGAGCTATATCCAAGCCTTTACATATTGCTAACAATTCAACATTGTTGTTTGTTACTACTCCTCATCCTATGAGTATTTTATTCCAACTTATTCGTCGAGGCAAAAAAATACCCCTCTTGCTACTCCTATCACCCCTCTCATTAAAAAACATCTTAATAAATTATTAAAATTAAATTAAATTTATTAAT
>APFE030449680.1:25524-49280 GCA_000404065.3 Pinus taeda | reverse complement strand
AAAATGTGTTTTTTCCTAAGAGTTCACATGTTCAAAACCAGAGGGGGTAAAGTATGTATGTCTTAGTAGTCAAAGCGAACAAGGGGGTCTCATACACCAATTTGGTAATATAGAATTTAAATAATAAAATAAATTAAAATATATGATATGATTTTATTGTTATATTTTTAAATAATAATAATAATATTGGTTTTATGACAATAACATTTTTATTTAAATTAGTTTTTGATTTTCTTAGCCAATTTAATTGGTAATAGTGAACTTAATTGGTAATGGTTTTGTAAGTTTAGTTGATAATAGTTGTGTTATGGATTATTATACTAATTATGAAATGATAATAGTAAGTTTAATTGATAATGGTTTTAGAAATTTAATTAATAATAATTTTGATATGAATTATTATGTAATTTGTTAGTAACTGGTTTGATTGGTAATGGCTTTGTCAATTTAATTGATAATAGTTTTGACATGAATTACTATATTAACTATGAAATAATAATAGTTTAATTGATAATGGTTTTATAAATTTAGTTAATTTTAATTTTGATATCAATTATTATGTAAATGACAAGATTATAAATATAAATTGAATGCATGGCAAGTCCATATTAAACCAACCCACTCATTAATTAATAATAATTTTGATAATTTTGATATACATTATCATATAAACAATGAGATTAGAAATTTAAATTGGATGCTACGTCAAGGGCATGCCAAGCAAGCACACTTACCCATTCTTCGGAAAAAGACATTTTAAAGTTTTACTTTTAATTGATTAAAAACTCATCTAAAATCCAAAATATATTTATGATATTTTAATAGCTCATGAAAAACATAATAACCAATTTATAAAAATAATTTTCCAACTTGAATAATTTGAAACTATGGTCAAGAAAATATGACACATTTCAATTCTTCAAACCCCAATTGGATCACGTAGTAGAACCATGAACGATAGCTTTAGAAAATGTTGTTGGTATGGGATTGTAGCTTTGCAAGCTTTTCAAAATTTCACGATTGGGTATCCTTGCCAAACTCTGGGGTTGGATTTAGATTGAGGTTTAGATAGATAGATGGATAGTTCCCGCAACACTTCACTCTCTTTGTTTTTTCTGTTTTATTTAAAGGGAGACACTTGTTGAACACTGGTGACATTTCTCTTTGTTTTGTTATGTTTTATTTAAAGGGAGACACTCATTGAACATTGGTGACATTTATACATATTCATACATTATTTATGATGATCAAATTATCGTCACTTATTTATTTATTTAATTAATAAATGAGTAGAGGGCCAATGTTCCAATACAAAATGGGTAAAATATATTTACAGGGACGCCATGAAAAAGGAAATGGAGGTACAACGCATGCCAAAACGAACAATTTTGAGTTTGTCAAAAAACCACTACATGTCTCTTTGCTTACTCCTTTAAATTCAAATAAAAAATAGAATATAAAACACAAATTTACTAGCCATTAATGCAATTACAGACATGCTATACATGCTAGTCACTGTAAAACCAATGACTCACATAAGATCACGGAAATGGCATGTTTATTTGTGACATTAGATATTATAAATACTTCTTTAAGAAAATTTTAAAAGCTTATTCAATACTTTCGTACTCATTTTACCACTAATTTTTTCCCTTTTTTAGACATTCATTAATATACTCTTACTCTCTCCTCTTACCATTTTCACATACATATTATAGTATTTGTGAAAATTATATTTATTTTTCCTACTATTTTTTATAAATATTATGTGAAATATAACTCTTTTTTATAATTTTTAAAAATTATATTCATTTGTTTTTTTCAAAACCATATTATATATTACAATTATACTCTCTAAAAATTTCATAAATCAATTTATATAAATAGTAAATCTAAAGTAAAATAAAAATATCATTAAAAATATATTATATATATATATATATATATATATATATAATATCATAAATTTAAAATTAATTTTTGAAATTCATATCCACATCATTATCTATGAAAATATTCTTTAATATGAAGGTAGGTTTATATAAAGCATAACACATCTGTAGGAAAAACGGATAGCCCATCTTGAACTCGAGGATATTATTAGAATCAGTGTGTATAAAATCTATAAAAATAAATATACATTTAAATAAAACTTCGTAAAGGCAAAAATGTTTTTATTTTAGATTTTGAAATATAATTTTGGTGATTAATATGTGGTAGAGATCGTAAATAAATTTTAAAGAGGACACCTTACTCTCATGGAAGTTAAAAACAACAACAACGAGGACACCTTGCTCTTATTGAAATTAAAAACAATAACGAGTACACTTAACATTTACAATACAAACATATTTATATTGACAATTAGAATATTCATATTAATGTTGTTTTTCCTAGACGATGAGCTTCAAAATCATGTGCTCGCACTGGGTAAGGGCTTGTGGGTGGTTGGTCATGCGCCGCACATCTTCCTTCCTCTTGCTCAGGAGCACCATCATGCGGTGGTGCACGGGTAACTGCACCTCGCCCACAAATTGAAGCTGGTGGCAAAGGAGCAGATCATAGTTGCGGTGGATGTTTGATGGAACAGAAACAATGGTTTTAATAAAACCCAAAAGGATCTTTAAACCCATAATCACCCCTCCTCACTATCAGGACCAAAACCCTTTAAAACAATGTTTTCCCCTTTCTCAGGAATGAACCAACCCTTCAACGTTTAATCGACACTTTAATTCTTTTAGGGACCCAAACCTTTTTAAAAGGCTTAAAGAAGGCTTTTTCCGCCTTTATAAGCAAATATATGTATTAACACCACAAATACGGATCTAACCGATTGGACGATCGGGATTCCATCGCAATATTGGCGGTCGGCTGTCACAAGGTTTCTGCTATTGGCACTCTCCCTTGGTCCGATGTGATATTGCTATCACTATCGGCAGTTTACAAAGGCCGCTTTAACACATATGTCATCTCCGCTTCGAAACGTCGATGCGATATGTCGGCGTTCGCATATCGCCAAGGTTTGGGGGCAGGACTCGCCACTCGCTGAACGGTTTGAGCGACGTGATAAATATAGGAATTACTGGACTCGATAACATTTGACAACCGATTACATAACCTTTCAAATCCGCCTTTCGAATATGCTAAGTGTTTTAGAGTGATTTCCTATGTAAATAGGATTTTCGCTTACGGACCCAAACTACACCATATCAGTCTTAAACACGGGGATTTCTACTATGAACTATGAAACCACAGGCCAGCATTGGAGTGTGTAAACACAAAGAAAGGAAGTCAACATTTAAAGCCTCCACGGGCTACTCAAATGATAATGCACGCAATAGTGTTTTATTCATAATAAAACAAAGAACACAGTCTCGGCCTTCGCCTTATTATTACAATAAAGACCTCTGTCTCCAAAGGAGTGCAATCCACTCGCTCTATCCTCACTCCACTCAGCAATCCTCTCTCATTCTCTCATTTATTACATTTTCTCCTTTTATCACTTAAATAATTCCTATAACAATATCTAACAACGATCTTCTATTCTCAAGAGATCTAACAGCCAATCCTTTATTTCTTAGCTCTCCTTCACACCTATGCTAACAACTCTATCTCTAAATCTAAAAATAATATAGTCTCAACTTATTACAATAATGATTCATAAAAATTATTTGAGAGATCCAACCCTCTCAGTAAAACTGATTTTGACCCAACAGTCAATGAACTTCACCCTGTTTAGCCACAACATGTGAACAAGTTTTCACATTGCTGGCTAATCCCAATGCTCCTACATCAGACTCCCGGGGAAGCAAAGACTTTTCCTTCAAACTTTTAGGACTTACTCCATATTTATGTAGTTTAGCTATTGTCAACCAACTGGAATCTTCCACTGGCTGCTCCTTCCACTTGACTAGATACTGGAAATATGTTTGCCCTCTGGTTTTCTTGGATATTCTTTGATCCAAGATAGCTTCAACTTCTTTCTTAACTTATTTTGGTACCTGTTCCTTCCAGTTCACGGTTTTAACTTCATCACCTGTATCTTCTTTTTGCAACTCTGTCTCTGCCTCTCTGAATGGATATGGGTCTGCAACATTAAAAATGGGAGATATGCCAATCCCTTCTGGTAACTCAATCTCATATGCATTGGCTGAAAATTTCCTTTTAATTTTACAAGGTCCTATCTTCTTCATTTTCAACTTGTTATAAGTTTTATTAGGAAATTTCTCTTTCCTCAAATATGCCATGACTAAATCTCCTACTTGAAACTCCTTTTCTCTTCTTTTCAGATCTGCTTTCTGCTTGAATTTGTTGTTGTTCTCCTACAATTTACCTTTGACTTCTTCCTGTAATCTATGCATCTGTTCAGCAAAATCTTCAGCACTTGCACTCCTGGCTTCCTATTTTCCCAAATCTCTAAGCTCATATACTCCTCTCAGATGCATTCCAAAGACAATCTAAAATGGACTCATTCCAGTGCTTCGGTTTGCTGTATCATTGTAAGCGAACTTAGCTTGAGCTAATGCCAAATCCCACTGTTTGGGATTCTGATATACTAAACTCCTTAGTATATTCCCCAAGCTCATGTTCACTACTTCAGTTTGTCAATTTGTCTGAGGATGGTATGCTGAACTAAAACTGAGGTTAGTTCCTAGTTTCTTCCAAAGTGTCCTCCAGAAATGCCCCACAAATTTGGTATCTCGATCTGATACAATACTTATAGGTAAACCATGCAATCTTACAATCTCTGAAAAGAATAAATTAGCTATGTGTGTTGCATCAATAGTTTTCCTACAAGCAATGAAATGCGCCATTTTAGAAAACCTATCTGCTACAACATAAATAGAATCATTTCCTCTCTGAGTTTTTGGTAAACCCAAAACAAATTACATGCTAACTACATCCCACGGTCGATCTAGTATGGGAAATGGCTGATACAATCCTGTATTTTGACTCCTTCCTTTGGCATATTGACATACCTTGCATTTCTCAACAAACTTTTTAACATCAGTTTGCATTTTAGGCCAATAATAAAAAGCATTCACCTGAGAAAAAGTTTTATCTTGTCAAAACTGACCAGATAACCCTCCAGTGTGCTTTTCCTTGATGATGTTCTCCCTCATGGAACATTTGGGAATACATAACTTGTTGCTTTTAAATAATATGCCTCCTTGGATGAGGTAGTCCATCCACTGACTTCTGTTATGGCTTACTGGATTCTGAACTGTTGTGTAGATATCTCTAAAATCCTCATCATCCTTGTACATTTCTACCATCTCCTCAAAACCTACAACAACCACTTTAAACTCTTGCAAAAGAAAACTTACCCTGCTCAATGCATCTGCTACTTTATTATACTTACCACTCTTATGCTTTATTACAAAAGTGAAACTTTGCAGAAATTCCACCCATTTGGCATGCTTCTGATTTAACTTTGGTTGGTTATTAATAAACTGTAGAGCATGATTGTCTGAATATAAGATGAATTCCTTAGGCAATAAGTAATGCCTCCACTTTTTTAATGCCTGCACAATAGCGTAAAACTCCTTGTCATAAGAAGAATATTTCTTCTTCGCATCATTCAGTTTCTCGCTGAAATACGTTATGGGCCTTTACTCTTGACTCAGTACCGCACCAACTGGTACTCCACTTGCACTTGTTTCTACTTGAGAGACTTTCTCGAAATTAGGCAATGTTAGAATTGGTTCTTCTGTTATCTTCTTTTTCAGCAAATTAAAGTTTCTATCCACTGCTTCTATCCATCGAAATGGATGATTGACCTCCTTGATTGTCTCAAGGATTGGTGCACAAACTTGACTAAAACCTCTTATAAACTTCCTGTAAAAACTAGCAATCCATGGAAGCTTCTTACCTCAAATACGGTTCTGGGAGTAGGCCAGTTCCGGATTACATGTACCTTCTCTGGATCCATCTTAAAGACCTCTTTGGAAACCACAAATCCTAAGTACATCGGCTCCTCGTTCATGAAACTACATTTCTTCAAATTGATTAGTAGTTTCTCCTTCTGTAGAGTTCTCAGGACCAACTTAAGATGTTCTAAATGCTCCTCTTTACTTTTGCTAAAAATTAGAATATCATCAAGGTAAACAATTACAAATTTACTTGCATACTCCTTTAATACTTTGTTCATTAGTCTCATGAACGTGCTAGGTGCATTAGTGAGCCCAAAAGGCATCACCAACCACTCATACAGTCCACTTTTTGTTTTGAAGGCAGTGTTCCATTCAGCGCCTTCTCAAACCCTTATCTGACGATATCCGCTCTTCAAATCTATCTCAGTAAAGTATCTGGATCCACTTAAACAGTCCATTAATTCATCCATTATGGGCAAAGGAATCTTGTTCCTAATCGTTATCTTGTTGATAGCTCTGGAATCTATGCACATGCGTCATTCTCCTCCCTTCTTCGAACTAAGTACCGTTGGCACAACACATGGGCTCAGACTCTCTCTAATCATCCCCTTGTCCATCAGTTCCTGTACTTGCCTTGCAACCTCTGCGTTTTCCTGAGGAGTTAGTCTATATGCAGCTTTATTGGGTAGACTTGCCCCTGGTATTAAGTCGATATGGTGGCTAACACTTCTAACCAGTGGTAATTCATTTGGTAATTCATCCACGATGATATCCATAAAACTATCTAACACAACTTTAATTTCTTCAGGAAAATCATTTAAATTCATAGAGGTTAAGATTACCCTGGGCCTCCCTACAATAGCGAAGTGCAACTCCTCGCTTTTGTCGACCTCCTGTAGCAATTCTTTACCACTTATCAACATGATATTTTTTTCAGGCAATCCTTTATCAACATCATTCTTCAATGGCAATAACATGTGCTTGTTTCCATCCTTCTCTATGGAATATGTGTTCCTTCTCCCGTCATGAATCGCTTTTCGATCAATCTGCCACGATCTTCCCAATAATATATGACATGCGTCCATGGGCATTATGTCACATAGGATCACGTCTTTGTATGTGTCAATATGCATTTATACATTACATTGCTCTGTCACAATGACTTGGTGGCCCTTCTGTAACCAAGACACTCTGTAAGGTGCAGGACGTGTCGTCCTTGCTAACCCAAGCTTATCCACCATCTTTGTGGACATAAGATTGTTAGTAATCCCATTGTCAATTATGACCTTACATCACTTACCCTTTGATTTACATGTGGTTCTAAACAAGTTCTTCCTTTGCGTAGGTTCTCCAGCCTCCTTTTCTGCTCTAAGAAAAGTTCTTCTAAATAGTAGTGATTCACCTTCTTCAGGGGGTTCTTCTTTCTCCTCAAGTCGAGGTGGTTCTGGCTTTGCCTCAACCACATTTTCACCCCTCTAGCTTGTTGATTTGTTATGAGGACAGTCCCATGACATGTGTCCCCATTCTCCATAGGTATAACACCTAACATCTCTTCCTCGACCTCTTCCTCTAGGTGCGAATCTTCCTCTACTATATTCACCCCTCTGTGGTGATCTTCCACTCGAACTTCCTACTTCATGCTGATGACATGTTTCTCTAGACCTGGCAGCTCCTCTTCCTCTCACTGAGCTCGTTCCTCTATTTCTTTGACTCTGTTTCCTCAAGATTTTCTCCTCTGCTTTCAGACTTGCTTGATAGGCATCCTCAACAGTTTTGAAACCTAACAAGCTAATCTCATCTTGTATCTCATACCTTAACTCATTTATATATCTAGGTATCTTTTCCACATCGTCTTCTACATGCCCTGCTCTAATACTTAGTCTATACAATTCTTCTGTATACTCCTTAACAACCATTCCTTTTTGTTTCAAATTTTGCAATTTCTTAAAAAGATTCAAATGATAATCTTTAGGAAAAAACTTGGCTTTCAGTTTGCTTACCATTTTATCCCATTGCTTGATTTTAGATTTCCCTTTCCTCATTCTTGATGTTTGTACCTCTTCCCACCAGATGGTTGCATGACCCTTCAATCTGGTGACTGCAAACTTCACCCTCTTATTCTCCTCAACCTCTTCATAGTCAAAGTATTGATCTATGGATCTGATCCAATCCATAAGCTCCTCCGCATTCAGACTCCCTTCATACATAGGAATCTCCATCTTGGGTTTGCCTCCTACTTTTGTTAGCATCTTGATGACTTTGGCAGTTTCATTGTCTTCTTCTACTTCTCCCACATCTACAGCAGATTTTTCTTAAGAACGCTCAGCTCCATCATCAGGTGCTCTTCTTTGGGTTGTCTCCATTATTTCCATTCATGCATGCAAACTCCGCACTTCTTCCAACAGAATTTCATTTGGTTCTGGTAATCCCTAACCACTTCCTCTTCTTGGTGGCATCTTTACTGCAAACACCTCTTTCTTCCACTTTGATACCAAAAATGATGCAATAGAAACAATGGTTTTAATAAAACCCAAAAGGATCTTTAAACCCATAATCACCCCTCCTCACTATAGGGACCAAAACCCTTTAAAACAATGCTTTCCCCTTTCTTAGGACCGAACCAACCCTTCAACGTTTAATCGGCGAAATAATCCTTTTTGGGACCCAAACCATTGCAAAAGGCTTAAAGAAGACTTTTTCCGCCTTTACAAGAAAATATATGTATTAACACCACAAATCCGGATCTAACCGATTGGACAGTCAGGATCCCATTGCAATATTGGCAGTCGACTGTCACAAGGTTTCCGCTATCAGCACTCTCCCTTGGTTCAATGCGATATCACTATCGCTATCGCTATCAGTATTTTACAAACGTCGCTTTAACACATATGTCATCTCCGCTCCAAAATGCCGATGCAATATGTCGACATTTGCATATCGCCAAGGTTCGGGGGCAGGACTCGCCACTCGCTGAACGGTTTGAGCGACACGATAAATATAGGAATTACCAGACTCGATAACATTTGGCAATTGATTACATAACCTTTCAAATCCGCCTTTCGAATCTGCTAAGTGTTTTAGCATGATTTATTGTGTAAATGGGATTTCCGCTTGCGGACCCAAACTATACCAAATTGGTCTTAAACGCGGGGATTTCCACTATGAACTATGAAACCACAGCCCAACATTAGAGTGTTTAAACACAAAGAAAGGAAGTCAACATTTAAAGACTCCACGGGCTACTCAAATGATAATGCACACAATATTGTTTTATTCATAATAAAACAAAGAACACAGTCTCGCCCTTCGCCTTGTTATTACAATAAAGACCTTTGTCTCAAAAGGAGTACAATCCACTCACTCTATCCTCACTCCACTTAGCAATCCTCTCTCCTTCTCTCGCTTATTACATTTTCTCCTTTTATCTCTCAAATAATTCCTCTAACAATATCTAACAACAATCTTCTATTCTCAAGAGATCTAACAGCCAATCCTCTATTTCTTAGTTGTCCTTCACACCTATGCTAATAAATCTCTCTCTAAATCTAAAATAAGATAGTCTCAACTTATTACAATAATGATTTATAACAAATTATTTGAGAGATCCAACCCTCTCAGTAAAATTGATTTTGACCCAACAGTCAATGAATTTCACCCTATTTAGTGACAACACGTGAACAAGTTTTCACATTGCTGGCTAATCTCGATGCTCCTACATCAATGTTTCCACCAAGTGAGTTCTCCACCAGCAACACCACCCGGTCTGCAACCCAAAGTTCCACCGCCTGAAACAACCACCTCGAACTGGTCACACGATATGGCCTTATAACCCTGGTAGGCCTTCAAAAGTTTGTTTGATTGTCTTCATATTTAATTTCTACATCTACCTCACAAATGTACTTGTAACTCAAGTATTTCCGCAACGCTTACACACCAATGTCCAATGTTTCAAACACAATGCAGAAACCGACTTATTAGACACCAAGGATTCTAACAAGATCGGTATAACAAGTGATGACCAGTGATTACAAAGAAATTGTACTAAAACAAATTAAGTATGAGTTGCTGATATATTTCTCACTTACAATTCAATCAACCATTGTTTCAAATTCAAACTATCACTCACGGATTCAATTTTCCTCAAGAATGGAAACACGTGTTTGATTTGATTGTTAGTAAGTGGTTTTTTCCAACTAATAAATCACAGACCTAATCTTCAATGGTATCATGCCCCTTTTAAACATGCTACTGGCAACAACATAGATCACATGAGCTAGTAGGTGTGACTAAGTGATTAGTATGTAACATTGGCTCCCAATGATCATAAATTTAGTTGAAAGTCACCAAACTTCCTTGCATGATGTTATACAAACACCATTCTGTGCTTGTAAAGTTGTAAGCCACTAACATTCTCAACATGGATTGGGAGTTATGCTAGAGAGGCTCATAGATTTCTAATCACCAAAGTTCATATGTTTACAACTTTTCTCTACTAGTCTTACAGGTTGAAACCCTCTTTGTTGATAATATTAATTGGATGCTTCCAGGGAAACGATTTTATTGTTATCCTGTAAGTTTTCTGCAAACTGTGTTGGGAACACTCTTCAGGCTCAACCACTTTGTGGTGAGAAGTCGTAGAAAAATTTGTCTACTGTACTCCTCAAAAGAATGGCTAAAGAAGAGCAATATTTTTTGGAAATAGTTGACGATAGCTTGGATATTAAAAAATATACAGATTCAGTCAGGATTCCAGTAGCAGAAGTGATAGCTACCTTTATTGGAACAACAAGGGATATGTTTGAGAATAACCAGGTTCTGGAGCTTAGATATGAGGCTTATATCCCCAAGGCCCTTAGGAAGCTCAAAGCCATATGCTCTAGAGCTAGAAACCAAAGGAAATTAATGAGACTTGCATTGGCGCATCGTCTGGGCATTATACCTCTTGGAGAAGAAAGTCTTTTTGTTGCAGTGTCTTATGTCCATAAGAGAGATTCTCTTGAACCCTGTGAGTATGTTATAGATGAAATCAAAGCATCAGTTCCTTTTTGTAAAAAGGAATTTTATACTAATGGTGAAGTCTGAAAGGATAATTTTGAGTTTTGCTTGCGAAAACCAGGGGAAAGTGGAAAGGATTCAAGTCTGAAACAACATAAAGCTCATCAACATTCCAGGTTTTGTGGCTGTAAAGAAAGAGTGCTTGAGAATGGTACTGATGACAATAACCATTACAGATTGGAAGTTATGTAGGAGACTGAAAAGGAAACGAACAAAGATTCACATTGTGCGGGGGATGTTATTTCAAACAGTCATATAGAGAGGCAAAAAATTTATGCTTTTGAACTCATAACTCCCTTATTGTCGCAACCCTTATGGACCAATGTCATTTGTTTCAAAGACATTATAGAAACAAACTTATTGAATGCCAAGGATTCCAGCAAATTCGGTGTAACAAGTATGAGAAAAATAGATGTCATCGGTGTACCAGAAACCAACTTATTGGATTCCAAGGATTCCAGCAAGTTCGTTGTAACACATGTCACTCGATAGGCAAAAGGGTAGACTCACAGTAGACAAGTTAATGGTGGAAAACCAAATTAGTAGTGACAACTATACGGTAGTAAACAAAAGGGTAAACGATTTTAGGCAGCTAACTGATTCAAAAATGACACCTTCAGTGTAACTAGAAATTGCCCCAAAAGGTGCAAAGAGAGGCTAATAAGATTCTTAAATTGAAAAAAATGTATTTTGGTTTCCATATTCAAGTAAGTAATAAATGAACTTTGATTTGGAATATTGAATTTTGGATGATGCAATTGTCTTTGAGCTTCACATTGAAGGTAGCAAAGCATATCTGTAGGTGTTCATAGTGTTGGCATTATGATGCATGTGTTGTACCTGATGGCAACCCACTCATAGAAGAACATCTCTCTTAGTTATAACTAGATGAATCTTCAGAAGAGATATCAGATGTGACTGAATGCATGGGATGCAGGACAACTCAAAGGAATCATATGATAGTTCTAAGTATGACAAGTTATCTTTGCCATCAAGTCCAAAGGGGGAGATTGTTGGCACTATGAGACAAGTGTTGTCCTTGATGGCAAATCACATAGATGACAAATCATAGTGCAGGACGTCAGCAGCAAGGAATTGATGATCAGTCTACAAGAATGAAGAGAATATATATATACGCAGGTTCACTTTGACAAAGCTGCGTATACACGCAGGTTGGACGTGCCCAAGACGCGTATGCGTATACACGCACTTTCATGCAAGGAAAAGCGTGTATATGTTGGAGAACTTACTTTTGGTCCATGGTAGTTAGTCCTTGGTATTTGAACCTATGATTTTGGACTGTAGTATCTCGTCAGATGTGTTGATCCCTAGCATTGGGTCCATGATATTGATTTGTTATGGTTTTGGACCGTGGTATTGTAAAAGGCCTAAGACTATAAAATGAGAAGAAGATCATTAGGCAATGGATGGAAAAATACTTGAATATCTGATATAATACGAGATCCAGTATGTAGACAATGGGTTCATGACGCATTACTTGATCTGAGCTACGGAGGAATCTCGCCGGTTTATGGAGAACAAGATCTAAGGATAGATCGAGATCAAATGGTTTGGAATGAATCATCTTTATATGGTTTGATTATGAATTATTGATGCATGTTTTATTGTACGCATGTTATGATCTGGGTATGACTGATGTCTGAAACAGCCACAAAGTCATGATTGAATATGTATAGATCTGTACGCGGGTTTCTTTGGTGAAAGCGTGTATATACGCGGGTTTGATTCATCGTAGTAGCGTATACATAATGAAGTATGATATTTGAAGTTGCAGTTGGGTTTGATTGTTATTGCAGAGTCCAGTAGTCTGCTCTGTGTTCTGGTGACTGTGTTGTTGACAGGGTTTCAGTGTTTCAGTGATTCAGAAATTGATGATGCTAGTATTGATTGTTTTGTGCTTCAATGATATTGATGGGTCTAGTATGAAAATTGGATGAAACGTGGCCTTCAAATTATAGTGTTGTGTTTCAGGAGTATCTAGTCTGAAAATGTATGAAACGTGGTACCTGGAGGAAGAAAGAGAAGGTTGTAGCCTTCGGTATGTCGGCACCTACGTACTAGTACATTAGCTAGTACAAGAGCCAAGGGGATGGTAGCTCCCTTCTAGTAGCAGCTGGAAAACAAGTAAAGGTTGGAGCATTTCAGCAGGTAGCAGCTTGTGTACTAGTAAATGGATCGGCTAGTACAAGAGCAAAGGGGGTTGTAGCTCCCTTCCAAGAGAGGCTGGAGAACGAGAGAAGGTTGTAGCCTTCTGCAGGTAGAAGCTTGTGTACTGGTATAAGTCTACACCAGTACAGAACTATTGTAAAAATAATTTCTTATTAAAGAAGATTGAGACGACTTGCAGCAGGTGGTTTACACCCACATTGGGTTTCCACCTTATATCATGGTGTTCATGTGTGCTTCTTGTGTGTGATGATCTGTTCTACTATTTCTGTCTACTTTTCATATGGTCAATGAAGTTCGGATGCATTATCTAAATATTAACATATAATGGATTATCTGAATTATAAGTATTCTGGATATACGCTAGTTGCATTAGACACAGTCGTGTATACACGCGGGTTCACATAACTGAAGTAGCGTATATGTATCTAAGCATGGAAATGAAAAAGTTTTACTGATTTGATAATACTAATTCACCCCCCCCCCCTCTCAGTATTATTTCCAACAATTGGTATTAGAGCAGGTCCTTTGGTAGAAGCTTGATCGCTTGAAGGAGATCGGTGGAACAATGGGAAAGATGCTTAAGAAGAAAGCACCGAAGAAGAAGAAGACATCTCAGAAGAACTATGATAGTGGGAGAACCGATTGGGGATTATGTGGAAGAAGCTCTTCAGATTCAGATTCAGAATTATTTCAGAATGAATATGAACTATCAGGTATGAATTTGTGATCCTCTGATGTTCCTGCTATCTATCCATTTGGAAAAGATGAAAGTGATAGCGAAACAACTGAATTTTCTCTTATGGGTGAACAAGAAAGATATCAAATAGAGGCATAATTTAAAAGGCTTACAAACAAAATTAGAGATCAACAAGATCTATTGAACAAAAGGGAATGTGACTCCAAAGAAGAAGCTACCAAACTAAAAGCCCAACTAGAGGAAGGAAACAAGGTAAGGAAGTTATTCAAGGACAAATATCAAAAGTTGCAGGATGAAGTACCATCACTAAGAGATGAAGTCCATGAAAGAAGCACAACCATCAAGAAACTCAGAGATAGATCCAGTTACTATGAAAGTCTTGAAGCCACGATCCGCTCGCTAAAAGAAGATCTTGAAGAATCAAAGAAGCAGAATAAATATCTACTCCAAGCTATTGAAAAACATGAATCTCAGCTGGAATGTGCCTTCAGAATTCGTCAAATGCAGCAGGATGTGAATGAAGAACAAGAAAAGGAGATTCTCAATCTGAGACGTCAGTTGGAAGAAGAAAGAAATGCTGAAGAGAACGTGAAGAAGCAATATTTTGAAAAAGAAGAACAACATCAAGTTGAGGTAAATATCTTGAAAGGTAAATTAGAAAAAAAGGATAAACTATTACGATTTCAAGATAGTACTAAGATCTTGGATGATATTCTTAGTAGTCAAAGGTCTCCTACTATCAAGGCTGGTCTTGGTTTCCATGAATTTGTTGAAGGTGAATCTTGTTCACAAGGTGAAGCAAGGAACTCTAAAGAGAAATCTAAAATGATCAACAAGGAGATGAGAGGTCAACCCCATCAACAATCAAGGAAAGAGATTCTTCAAAGAAAATCTTTTACTCCTAACTATAATAGTTGGCCATTTACTCATATGAATAATATCGAATGTCATGAATGTCATAATATTGGACATGTTGCAGCTAGATGCAGAAGAAGAATGGTTCAAGATCATCACACAGAAAGATCATCACATTCCAGGTACTTTAATGGATATTGTTTTTCTTGCAATATGTTTGGTCACAAGGTGGCTGACTGCTACAGGAGGAATATGAAACATGTAAGATGTTATGCATGTAACAAGCTTGGACATATAGTAAAGGATTGCTGGAACAAAGTATGGACATCACACCAAAAGGAGAAATCATCATCACACTTGAAGATATGGAAGAAGAAGGAAGTTCAATCAGAAAGATGTAGCACCGCACAATGTACTCAGATGCAGCACAACACAGACATAACTGACTCAGAGGGAGCTGAAAGTGTACAACTTCAGTGTCCTAAATCTCATACGCAAGTTTCATAAAGGGAAGTCGCGTATATACGCGAGTATACACTGCAAAGTCGCGTATATGTCAGTCTGAGGAAAAGCAGTGGGGACAGGCTCAGAAAAAGTGTCTGATATAATTCAGGCCATTATTTGCTCTATTGGTCAATAGTTACAGTCTGCTGAGGATGTGTGGAAATGTCTTGATACTTGTAAAATGATTTAGAAGTGTTTTGATCCTAACTTGATGATGAGGATGTCTTGATGCTTATTTCTGATATATCCATGACCAGATCTAACAGTAAACAGATGGTACAGGTTGAGGGGGAGCATATGCCTTTAACAATGCATTGTTGGCATTATGGTTAATAGTCCTTGGTGATGATGCTTATATGGCTAAATAATATGATGTGGTTATGAGTTGTCCATGATAAAATCTCATATGATTCTTGGGGTTACATAGTTGATGTTCATATTTGTGGATTGATGGTGCAGATATGATGCTTATATGGTGATCTTCATAAGGATAAGGAGAAGTACAAAGCTTGAATACACAACGTCATCACTTGATGATGATTCTCTCATATGCTGCTGTCATCATATGCATGAAGATCAAATAATACTGTTATGATGCAGGATTCCTATAGTTCTTGGTGATCATGTGGATGAGGATTGTTGACATTGATGATATAAAGAAGCCTTGACAAGATCTTGAGCTCTAGATACATAGTGTTGAATACATGGAGATTGATGAATTCTTACCTATATGATGATAGGTTGATTCTCACATATGTTGATTGATGATTATCAGATGAGGGATATTTCCGGTCATGCATATCTTGATGATGATGACTATGGTGTTTTTCACATATGATATAATGTGAATGATTTATGATGTTGTTCAAAAGGATGAATTGATTTCTATATGCAGACATACCTTGGTACAGGACATGTGCAGGTGGCTGATCTGGAAATAGTTGTACGTGAGTTTAATAAGGAGTATCTGCGTATATACGCTTGTTTCTGTGGATACAGTCGCGTATATGTTGGTTTGAATGAAATCAGTGGGCCAGACTCAAGGTGAGAAGAGTATGATATGAGTCTGACAGAGACCAACTGGCACAGCGTCAGGGGGAGCATATAAACTTTTAAGAATGCATTGTTAGCATTACCTTAGAAGCTCTTGGTTCGTGTACACAAGCTGTTTTTGGGTTCAGGAAGATCAAGTACAGAAGGAGAACAAAAGATCATGGTTGCTGAGCTGAAAAGTTCTTGTCAAATGCTACTGATATTAGTCTTTGGTGACTTTCATAAGTCTTGCTCTTGATATTTGGTCTCTATGTCTTGTATTTCTTTTATTATCAAGGTCATGTAACGGCCTATGTTGGTTTCCCTCTATGCCTGGGATGGATGATGTAATGTTCTTGTTTTATCATGTGTAAACTTTTGATGAATCCCCACTTGGTTAGGTAGATGAGTCAAGTCCCACTTAGATGGGAGATGGATGTATGTATGAGTCTTTGGTAATAGGAAGGTCATTTATGATAGAGTCATGTTCTTCTTATAGAACACCTTTTTGTAGACCTTGCTTGCAGTCAGGGGGAGCATGAACAACACTCTTCAGCAAAGCAGAGACTTCAGCATGTACTCAGAGGGAGCATGATCAGATTGATACACCTTGGCATATACAAAGGGGGAGCTCATTCAGAGATTTCAGCAGGTACTCAGGGGGAGTATGGACAGTGGAATGTTTATCAAAGAAAGAGAATATCTTAGTCCACCCTTTGCCCTTGATGTCAAATGGGGAGAGTGACTTGGTGTTGTTGCCATCAAGTCCAAAGGGGGAGATTGTTGGCATTATGATGCATGTGTTGTACTTGATGGCAACCCACTCACAGAAGAACATCTCTCTTAGTTATAACTAGATGAATCTTTAGAAGAGATATCAGATGTGACTGAATGCATGGGATGCAGGACAACTCAAAGGAATTAGATGATAGTTCTAAGTATGACAAGTTATCTTTGCCATCAAGTCCAAAGGGGGAGATTGTTGGCATTATGAAACAAGTGTTGTCCTTGATGGCAAATCACAAAGATGACAAATCATAGTGCATGAGGTCAGCAGCAAGGAATTGATGATCAGTCTACAAGAATGAAGAGAATATATATATGTACGCAGGTTCACTTTGACAAAGCCGCGTATACACGCAGGTTGGACGTGCCCAAGACGAGTATGCGTATACACGCACTTTCATGCAAGGAAAAGTGCGTATATGTTGGGGAACTTACTTTTGGTCCATGGTAGTTAGTCCTTGGTATTTGAACCTATGATTTTGGACCGTAGTATCTCGTAAGATGTGTTGATCCCTAGTATTGGGTCCATGGTATTGATTTGTTATGGTTTTGGACCGTGGTATTGTAAAAGGCCTAAGACTATAAAAGGAGAAGAAGATCATTAGGCAATGGATGGAAAAATACTTGAATATCTGATATAGTATGAGATCCAGTATGTAGACAATGGGTTCATGATTCATTGCTTGATTTGAGCTAAGGAGGAATCTCGTCGGTTGATGGATAACAAGATTTAAGGATAGATCAAGATCAAATGGTTTGGAATGAATCATCTTTATATGGTTTGATTATGAATTATTGATGCATGTTTTATTGTACGCATGTTATGATCTGGGTATGACTGATGTCTGAAACAGCCACAAAGTCATGATTGAATATGTATAGATTTGTACGCGGGTTGGCTTTGCTGAAAGCGCGTATATACGTGGGTTTGATTCATCGTAGTAGCGTATACATAATGAATTATGATATTTGAAGTTGCAGTTGGGTTTGATTGTAATTGCAGAGTCCAGTAGTCTGCTCTGTGTTTTGGTGACTGTGTTGTTGATAGGGTTTCAGTGTTTCAGTGATTCAGAAATTGATGATGCTAGTATTGAATGTTTTGTGCTTCAATGATATTGATGGGTCCAGTATGAAAATTGGATGAAACGTGGCCTTCAGATTATAGTGTTGTGTTTCAGGAGTATCCAGTTTAAAAATGTATGAAACGTGGTACCTGGAGGAAGAAAGAGAAGGATGTAGCCTTTGATATGTCGGCACCTACGTACTAGTACATCAGCTAGTACAAGAGCCAAGGGGGTGGTAGGTCCCTTCTAGTAGCAGCTGGAAAACAAGTAAAGGTTGGAGCATTTCAGCAGGTAGCAGCCTACATACTAGTAAATGGATCGGCTAGTACAAGAGCAAAGGGGGTTGTAGCTCCCTTCCAAGAGAGGTTGGAGAACGAGAGAAGGTTGTAGCCTTCTGCAAGTAGAAGCCTGTGTACTGGTATAAGTCTGCACCAGTATAGAACTATTGTAAAAATAATTTCTTATTAAAGAAGATTGAGACGACTTGCAGTAGGTGGTTTTCACCCACATTGGGTTTCCACCTTATATCATGGTGTTCATGTGTGCTTCTTGTGTTTGATGATCTGTTCTACTGCTTCTATCTACTTTTCATATGGTCAATGAAGTTCTGATGCATTATCTAAAGATTAACATATAATGGATTATCTGAATTATAAGTATTCTGGATATATGCTAGTTGCATTAGACACAGTCGCGTATACACGTGGGTTCACCTAACTGAAGTAGTGTATATGTATCTAAGCATGGAAATGAAATTTTTTTACTAATTTGATAATACTGATTCACCCGCCCCCTCTCAGTATTATTTCCAACACATAGTACATCATAGATCACTTTACTCAAAATCATAATGCAGAATAAGACATAAAAGATTCTATATATGAGATTAGAGATTGATAATGAAAAATAACGCATAAAATATTATATCCATGAGTTTGACAATCTTCTCGACATCTAAACAAGTTTTTCCAACCTAAATTTACTTTTCTTGTTTTTCTCTTTTGGTGTTTCTCTATGTAATGTGTGTACATCATAAAGCTCATATGCATGTAATTTGTGTACATTTTCTATAATACAATGTCTTCTAACTTACCAACATAAAAAGCACACTATACAATTCATATAATTGATAATATTTATTCATTTTTGTAAAAATACTCTAACAATATGCTTCTTATATACACTAAATAAATACCAAAATTTTCCACTAAATCCCCATGTAAAAGACAAAAACATAATCAAATTTCAATAATAAAAAATAAAAATATAATACGAATTCGATTTTTCTTCAAATATTAATTGATTTAAATAATGGAAATATTAATTTTGTTCCCTAATTAATTATAATTTTTAATCTTTCTCAGATTTGTAAACTTTAAGCTAAAATCACCTATATAAATTTAATAATATAGAAAAAAAAAAATTACCTTTCCTACCTTCATGGAAAATGAATATTTGCTAATTTAAAAATATAAAAAATAAATTTAAGATCATCTAATTATGATAGCCTGGATGGGAGGGAAAAGGCACCTTCTACTTTGCCAACAACTACTTTAGGAAGCAATAGTGCTTCTTAATCACAAGCCTTGAACCAGACAAATCAATGAAGTTGTTGTCCATTAATTGTTGCTTAACTGTTGCTCTTGGTCTGACTAGTAGAGTATAATTGAAGTCTCAAGTTGCCCCATTTGTTTCACATACATCAATAGTGCAAAGAGATGCATATTTCAAAACCCATCTCATATTTGAAAACCCATCTCAATTGACTCTAGCTTTCTTATACGCAAGCATTGGTTGCAACACGCAATGTTGGGCAAATGTCTACCAAGAGAGCTCCATCCAGAACACCCAATACTTTTGTTTTCCCTGTGGCTGTTTAGATCGTAAATAAACCATCAAATTTTGTTTCTGCATCTAAATCCTCTTCAATCATGTTTTCGTTTCTTCCCCTCTATAATGTCTTATTTCTCTTTTACTGCCCAAATAAGCCATCCTCTTCCTCTCGTGAGACTTCTTTTTATTTTATTTTCTCTTAATACGTGCTACTTCTATGTTAGAATTTTTTTTGAAGCCTCATCGTCACTTTCTTCCACTTGTTTTTTGACTTCCTGTCACCACACTCCTCTGGTTCTCCCTCTGATATTGTTGTTATTTTTGTTTTTCCCTCTGGTTTCTCATTCTCTTTCACGTATTTCAAAGAGGCAATCTACTTCTAAATTCTCATGCTAGGCATCTTTTGCTTCAAACTTAATTACTAAATCGTCGTATCTTAACCTTTTTACTTCTCATTTGTTCTCATGTTTGCTAAATAGACTATGTGTGCTAAACATGTCCTTCTCCAATTAAATGTCTTTTTCCAATAGTAACTTGATAGACTCTAGCAATGAAAATATCTAATTTTGTTAACAAAAATTTACAATTTTGCAAAATTTGATATTGTAAAAAATTTCTAAATTGCTCTTTTAATTGGAGTGACCCCATTCACTATTCCAACAATCTTGTATAAATCCTCTTTGAATTTTAAAGTAAGCTCACCATATTCCCATATTTACCACTTCCTTCCTCGTACTTTATGAAACTACTATTTCCTTGGTTTTCATCTCATACTCTCATTCCTTTAAACCTCATTCCTAGATTTTCATACAAATTTACACCTAGATTAATATAATGACAAAGAAAATGTATTCCAAGATAAATTCAGTTTGAAAATAATTTATAGTATTTTAAAGTGATTCCATATCATTTTTTTAATAATAAATATATTAAAATTTGAAAAAAAATTGAATTCAAATTTACTATAAAAGAGATAACATTAAAATAAATTTACCAAAAAAATATTTTGTTTATTAATTCACCATATTACTGGCATCATCTAAATTTTATCATTTACTATTAATATATAAATACAATAATAATTCATTAAAAAACTATTTCTAAATTCCAAAATTCATTTTTAATACCATTCCATCTCAACATCCACACTCACGAGACAAGATACTTACCACTGGTAATATCAAAAAATAAAATACTTAACAATGGTAATATCAGAAAATAAAAGAAAAAGAAATCAGTGACGTATCTAAATCAAATGCATAAAAAATATTTCCTTTTTTCATGATATCACTAACCAAATTTGGATCCTCTCTGTATGGTTGCTAGGTATGTTCATTCGATGTATCTTTTCAGCGAATTAACTTTTAAGTTGTATAATGTTATGAAACCAACTCACAAAAAGATAGAAAAGATAGATGAACACCATAAAAATAAGCCTCTTCGAGGGGACAATCTCCTTTACATTACACAAATGAACAATTCTTAGATGATTCAAATGAAAAAACCTCCTTTCTATATATAGGAGTCTACGGGGTCACAATATAACCAAGTCGACCTAACAATAATAATATAAAGGCACAAAAATAACAATAGAGGGATTTCTATGGGCACCAATAATATTTAATAAGGGATACAACAACAATAGTAATGGGGGATCACTAATATTATAGGGGACCTAACATGCCCCATATCCTTCAAAAAAGGTGTTGTCCTCAAGGCCTTGGAGTAGTTTTGGATGCTTTGTATAAAATTCTTATCCTCCCATGTGGAATCTTCAAGGGAAAGTTCTTTCCACTTGATGAGATACTCTTGAAAATTGATCTATTTCGTAGTGTCGAGTTCTTGTTTCTTGATTGCTTCAGGTTCCAATATGAGTTTTTCCTTTCTCATCAATGTTCTGGAAATATCTGTCTGAAACTGGAAGCTTTTCACCTATAACCTTCTTTAAGCATGAAACATGGAAAACTGGGTGCACTCGAGAAGCTGCAAGAAGCTCCAATTTGTATGCCATAGTACCTATCTTTTGCAACACCTTGTACGAACCATAATACTTTGGTGATATTTTGTTATCCTTTTTAGCTTGCTTGAGGGACATTTGTTTATATGGCTGTAGCCATAGGAATACCCAATCACCTACATCAAAACTTCTTTCGCTACAATGTTGATATGCCTGTTGTTTCATTCTATTCTGTGACAAGGTGAGATTATCCTTTAAGAGTTGGAGAACTTGTTGATGATGCTCGATGTGATCTTCCACTGCTTGAACCTTAGAATTTTCTCTTAAATATGATGTGATGGATGATGGATGATATCCATAAAGTGCCATAAATGGGGTCATTTTTGTTTCAGTATGGAAGGAAGTGTTATACCACCATTCAGCCAGAGGCAACCATTTGACCCATTGTGTCTGTTTATCAAATACAAAGCAACAAAGATATCCTTCCAAACATTTGTTTACTATCTCAGTTTGCCCATCAGATTGAGGATGATAAGATGAGCTATGAGCTAACTGAGTACCAAGACAAGAAAAATAATTTTGTCCAAAAATTTCCAGTGAAAATGGGATCTCTGTCACTTACAATAATCTTTGGGTTTCCATGTAGCTTTTGAATTGTTTCCATAAATGCAATGTAAACCGTACTGGCTCTAAATGGATGTGATAATGCACAAAAGTGTGCATACTTGGTAAGTCTGTCAACTACCACCATGATGACACTCTTTCCATCAGACTTGGGTAAACCTGTGATAAAATCCATTGAAACCTCCTCCCAACGTTGGCTTGGAATGGATAAAGGTTGTAATAGACCCGGTGTCTTAATTCTTTTAACTTTATTGTGTTGGCAAACCAAACATTCTGCCACAAACTTTTGGATATCTAATTTAAGGCCATCCCAAAAAAATTCCTTCTTAACCCTGTGGTAAGTTCTTAAAAATCCTGAGTGTCCTCCTAAGGGAGAAGTTTGCAATTCCATAAGAATCTTTTGTTTTAGCTGGGAATTATTATAGAGGTATATTCAATCTTTGTACCATAACGAATCATTTTTCCAGCTAAATGTATCAGATGTACTGGAATCTTGTTTCTAATTTTCGAATAAGTGCCCACACTTCTTCATCATTCTTCCATTCCTCCCTTGCTTCGTTTATCTAATCTTGTTGGATAATAGAAATGGCACACAACAATGCTTCCACATCCTCATCCTTTCTTGAGAGTGCATCTGCCACCACATTTTGCTTCCCTTTTTTGTAGATGATTTCAAAGTCATAACCCAACATCTTTGTGACCCACTTTTGTTGCTCTTCAGAGGATAATCTTTGTTCTAAAAAGTATTTAAGGCTATCATGATCCGTTTTTACCTTGAAGTGTCTTCCCATTAGGTAGGGTCGCCATTTCTTAAGTGCATGGAGTATTGCCAACATTTCCTTCTCATAAATAGCTTTGTGTAAAAACTTTCCCTTGATTGGACGACTTTCAAAAGCAATGGGTCTTTCATCCTGCATTAGAACAGCACCAATTCCATTTCCTGAAGCATCACATTCCACAATAAAGGTTTTTGTGAAGTCCGGTGTAGCTAAGACCGGTGCTTGGCACATTGCCTCTTTAAGATGTTCAAGGCCTTTGTTGCTTTCGGAGTCCATGCAAATGCATCTTTCTTCAATAATGTTGTTAGAGGTGTTGCTATTCTCCCATAATTCTTAACAAACTTGTGATAATACCCTATCAACCCGAGAAATCCTCGCAGATGCTTTATGGATGTGGTAATTTTCCATTCCTTAATGGCTTTAGTTTTGCTAGGGTCTACCTTAACTCCTCCATGAGATATAATATGACCCAGATATTCCACCTCTTTTACTCCAAAGAAACATTTG
>APFE030449680.1:0-15109 GCA_000404065.3 Pinus taeda | reverse complement strand
TTCTTATTATTTATTATTTATTATTAAGGGAGGGATGTTACATACTCTCCCACTTTAAGGAACTTTGTCTCGAAGTTAAGTTTTTATTATTTTTTATTATTTCTTATTTCTTCATGTTGCCAACACCCTCTGCTGAACTAGTATAACCAGCAGGCATCGAAAGTTCCCAACACCCTGGGAAATCTCAAGGAAGCTCTGTCCTTTCTCCACTTTCGGCACCAGGCACAAGCCTAACCCATTTGGTATCCTAGTCCAAGGCTGGCCCCAAGGCTCGCGCCTGACTCAGACCTCATCTGCCCCAAGGCAGGCATCCGGTCCGATACTCAATGACCACGGGCATCTCGCAGGCTGGCCCACTCCCTCCACAACTACTAAGGCGCACAGCCGCAGGCATCAAAGTCCTTTACATCCCTTCCAGACTTCGGCATCGCAATCCAATAACAGGCACCTAGCGTGGAATATCAGGAACCAAGCCTGGAACATCAGGCACCAAGCCTAGAATCATCAGGCACCAAGCCTGGAATCATCAGGCACCAAACTTGGAATCATCAGGCACTTGGCCTTCTCAAGATGGTCCCACAGCTCTTCAAGAGCTATCCATCAAGAGCTATACACAAGACAAAGGAACCAATGGCATATGTAGTGTTGTTTGAGTTTTGTCTCCAGCCCATATAGTGTTACTTATTCTCCCTCATGCGTATGGGCTCGCACGAGATCATCAAATAAACCGGCCCTCTCGGCCCACTTGTGGAGTCCTGTGAATCATTACATCTCAACATGCATCCAATGCATTAACCATACCATCATAGTATCATAGGAAATATTCCACATGCCAACTCTTGCAATGAACTGCATGCTCACACATGTCATAGATTTGTATGGAACTATCGCATGCATCAGCTATACCATCACATTATTATATCAAGACATATCATGAGTTAACATAAATGAACCCATGTCAATAATCCTCATATTATAACATCATAATTCCTATGCCACGTTATGCATATCATATCCATCATGAGTATTGAACAGGAAATACTTATCATCAGGTAGTAATTGAAAATGTCAATATACCTTGATATAACGTCATAATACCTATGCATATCGCTATTATGGTATAGATACCTTATCACTATAAGAACCATATGTACATCAAACACATGATATCATGATATCATCGTCAGAATGTTTTCATCAAGGTGTCAATCACTTTTCAATAATCATTTCGACATCTAAGTACATCGTTAAATTTCATAATTATCATCTTGAGTCTTAATCTCTCGGCATATATTATTCCTTCCCAAAGGAAATTTTGGTGAAATTCATTACTAGTGATACCATCATTATTTAAATCATCTTACCTCAAAATTAAAATCCCTAATTCCAATATCACTATTGCAAATACTATTTCCATCATGATTTAACTCTATATCATGCTTAATTGATTTGCACGGGGATTTGTTGACCAATGTTGACTTATTTATCAGTTAGTACTTCAAAGAATTATTTTCTTGTCTCATCGAGTTTGTCACGTTCGATACCAGTTGATTGCTTAATCATAAATTGACCCCTTCCTTTAGTTGGGCAAAAGATGCTTTAAATAGTATCTTCATTCTAGTTGGAAAACATTATGTACACACTTATCCTTTCCCATCATTGTATCATACCGTTGGTCTAAGGCGCCAGTTTCAGGTACTGGTCCGAAAGGGCATCATCCTTAGATAGACCTTACAGTGATACCTTTAGAATACCAAGTTACCAAATTCTTCCATTATGTTCCGAAATACCACAATACTCTTCTTTTGTGCTCCAAAATAGGTTGTTTATTCTTCCCATTTCTCTTTAGACAACTTTAATCATGACGAACGTCATGTAACATTATACTCAACATCTGAACTTTAATCCAAATTTGTATGGTTGGCCACTGAGACTAAATATACCATCATGTAGCTTGATGATGTTCAATATACAAATGATATGAGTAGTAAATGAGCAAATACATGTAATTTGAATGGCAATTGCAATGCAAAATTAAATTTACTAGAAGATCATATTGAGAGAGTTGTGTTTTTGCAATAATGGACCAGAGAAATGCCAAGCAACTGCTATTGGTAAAGGGTGAGTCATTTGAGGGCGTGCGTGTGAACTTGTTCGGCGGGTCGTTCGGGTGAACTCGTTCAGGCAGCTGCTATTGGTAAAGGGGAATAATCGAACAAATAATTAGTGAATAATATGATCAACATTCACAGAATATTATTTCTGTGTTTTTAGATCAGACTGAACCATAGATGCAGGTGAAAAATGATCACTAAAGGTAAGTGCTCTTTAAACTGTGTTTGTAAAGTGAACCAGTATACCAGATCAAGATTATAGGATTACATACTTTTCCAATGAATCACTGAATCATAAGTATATCTTAATTATGTCATACCATATAATGAGATATTAATGTGAACAGAAAACCAAAGAATCTGCACGAGAAAGCAATGAGGAACTAATGAATGCACCAGACTAACATTATTCTGCTATGAAGAATCCGATTTTTGTAGCTTATTGCTAAGAATATATTTGTCCTTAGATACCAAATTGGATAGCTAATTAAAGAAAAACTGCAATGTGATGTGAGTCACTAGATGATCCAATCCAACCACTAATTCACCTTTCAAATGATCATTGAATGCAAGATAAGGAGTACTAATGATCTAGATTCTATGAATCATAGAGATGTGGTTCAATATCCACTAAAAGTCAAAGAAGTGCTTCGAGTCTCGTGACTAAAGAATCTTTTTCCTATTACAAGATTACCATCAATCCTATGGAAAATATATTATCTACAAAGTGGATGCCTTTTAACCAGTTAAGGCCCATGAAGACACTGAATAATCGTCATGACTGGACAACATAATTACATAGTGGAGCTTTCTGGATAACCCATGTAAACCTTTTATGAAGAATACTATCGGTTGATTTATTATATGCTTTGAACAAAGTCGTATGACCAAGCAAAGTAAAACTAAAGTGACATTTTTCCTTTTAATCACATTCAGTTACTATTTTCATGCCATATGTTAATCTATGCCAGTATAAAAGTTGTATTGATGTTTAGTTCAGTAAATTAATATGAGTGAAGTAATTTTAATATGATATATATGTCATAAAATTTATGAATTAAGCATAAAATATTGCACACCATAAAGAAAAGCCACTGCCACCTGACCCAGAATTGGATCGGATGACGGGGAAGGTTGTTCCTCCCTAACACAAAAAAATAATCATTTTATTAATTATATGGTCTGCCTGCAAGCGCACCTGCGAAGGCAACACCATCCCTCACATTACAATACATTTTAGGCATAATAATTTCTCGGATAAGACATAAAATTGCCTGCATAAGACATAATACATAAGATCGTAAGCTTGCGGTCATGGATATGCGTGTTCCTACAAATTCCATTGTTCCTTTCGACAACAATGTCAAAAAATCTGCCCACACTATAAAGTCAACAGTACCATTTACACAATCAATTGTACCTTTTTCTTATCCCAAGGTAGATAATTGTTCCTTCAACAATTCTATTTAATCATATGAAAACAAATATCTTTCACCATCCGTTAGGATCTAGACTATCTCTTCATTACACATTAAAACCAATAATCTGTATCTAACCCACTAATGAAAATTTCCATTATTTGCAATGCTACAGGCGTTCTCATATTCAGCCATAGAATGATACTTTAAAAGAATCAGAATGCTCATGCAGTAAATGACTTAGATCGCGGACCTTTAATCTATGCATATATCCATACCCCATTGACTAACATCACCACACCTCCATGAAACGAGAAATCTAGCTGAGAATTTGTTCTATGTGTAATAGATCCAAGCTAGAAACAATTAAAACTTGTACATCACAAAAAACATGGCCTTAAACTTTCTCACTGACATAGTAATGATGCAACTTCTTTATATAGACCTATTTCAAAACATATAACTATAGTTTATGGACTTATTGCCACTATACGCAATGCATTCATAGATTTGTAATTAACACATTAGTCCATAAAGATGCCCAAAATAAATAAACATATCAACCTAAGATCTTATCCAATGACTTATGCTGGCTATCCCTTATCTTCATGCCATTCTAGACTTCTGAAATCAATTATAGCAGACTTGGTTTCACTCAGAAAATTAACAAATCAGTCCTCAAAATTTTGAGAGGTGCCAAAAGGTGACAAAAAACGTATGCAATTAATTTCTCAATATTCTGATCTTTGATGTATAATATTCTCTCCTAACAATTTTTGAAGTTTCACAATTTCTTAGTTTATATTTTGAATTTTCACCGGTACCATTTTTGTCAAACAAACTAATTGCACATTGTTGTAATTGTAATAGTTTCCATCTAAGTTACCATCTATCCAGATTGACAACAATCCATTTTATATTTTATAGTTGATACAGAAGCAACTCAGAACACATATGTTGATTTTTACTACATAGATAACTATACTGTTTTTTTTTTTTTGTAAGAATTATTATTTTCCTAATGCAGAGATATACAACAGAGTTTCTTTTCAGTCCTATAAAAATCTATATATAAAAGAAAAGAAATATTTGTTGTTAGGTGAGTAAACATAGTTTACATAATTTTATATTCAAGCTTCAATGGTTTGAAAACTGTTGCCATATATACACGTCATTGATAGGCATTGTAAGCATATATTTAAGTACTCTTACCACACGCGGGTGACACGAGTTTGATCCCATGTAATGGTAAGCTGTATTTAACAACTCCCAAGAAAATAACCAATATCGCATGAAATGCTCATGAAAAGCTATCATCTTTTAAAACCATGGCAAACCAGTAATAACACACAATTTTGAGAATCAAGTTCCACGTCTGCCATAAACATGTCACCTAATCATGTTCAAGATATTCTAACTATAAATAAAAACATTTTCTATGAAAGGAGAATACATTCAACAATTGACATACAAATAAATAGCATGTGAAATCTCATAAAAGAAAACATCACTGCATTCATCATACAGGTAAAATGTAAATTGAAAGTAAAGGTCGAAGTGTGGTTAAAATTGTAAAATGGCTATGCATGAAAGCCAGCTATCTTTAAAAAAAAAAAAATATGAATCACTCATCATAGCATGCTCTGGTTGTTCAACACTACAAAAGGTGTTGCACAGAAGACTTCAAAAATTAGAATGGTCCTACAGACACATAAACTCAAACTTTGACTGGATCTTCATGAAATGAGAAAAAATTATTCATCTGTGCTAAATTTCCCCTATTTATTAACCTGCATCTTTACCATTGAACTCACAATAATAACGCGTGAAGCTACCCCTTAAAAATTCTATGTATCATTGTTGTAGTGCACCTAGATAACTAATTAAATAAACTATTCGTTGTTTTCTGACTTTGATCTAGCTTTTCATTCCGACACAGCAACGTTTACCCAGTCTGATTCTGTGGGTACACTTAACCATTGCTTTTCCATCTGCACATTCACAAAGCAGAGAAAAATCGGTATGACCAAGGCATCGGTGAAGGGAAAATACGAAGTAGGTGGGAGGGTGCCATATTCTTTAACTTGGTCAAGCAGACACAGATAGGGAGAGGGATCCAGCGTACCCATTTTGGCTTTTGAATGTCACGTGTATATTGATTTCTAACGGAACATATGTTACATATTCACAAAGGAAGAATACAATCTATTTGTGTTTTACGAATCCATACCGTAGCAAACATCTCCTTTTATTCAGGCTACAACATTTGGACAAAGGTACACTTGTAGTGTGGCAGGGTTATCTCCCTTCTAAACCAGATAATCGAAGTAAGCAAAATCTTGCGTTGCCAAACCAGTTATCAAATGCTAGGTACATAGATATGTAGGCATTTGTTAATGACTATAAAGCCCATGTGGTTGCAGATGAAGCTCTAATATGAAATGAAATTGTGTATGATGAAGCACAGTGATTGAAAGAAAAAGTAACTTTAATTTGAGATTTGAAAATTGAGAAAGGTTCCCTAAAGTTTGCCCCAAAAATTGAAAGCAAACCTATAAACTAGTACAAAGCAAGAATCATTATCTGTAAGAGGTAGATACATTAAAAGAATATAGTGATACAGATACACCTGAAAAATCCAAATATGTAAACTTGAAATGTTTCTAAAATTACTATTCTTGATTCAGGAAGTGGTGCTACGGCTAAGGCTCTAAGAGCATCTAGGCTCAAAAGTCTAACCCATACCTGCAAAAGGGGAAGAGCACCATGAGAAGCAAGAAACGGACTTCTGGTTTATGGAAAGAAAAATAGACCATTCTCAATTAGGAAGACAATTCATACAACTCTGTGATTTATGAGGGTTGTACTCCTTTCTATTAGAGAGCCCAACCATAGTCTACAATGCACTTACAATGTATATTCCTATCCAGGATTTCTAGGACACCACTATTTATCTAGAACATTAATGCATGAGCACACAAAAATATGACTACCAGACTTCAAAAGAAAGAGACTGTCTAATAAACCACACAGTGACATTCATGGATTGCCAGTGCTCGAGTAGTCAGCCGAACACTGCAAGAAAAAAAAAATGATAGCATTTTGGGTTGCCCGCAGTGAGATTTATGTGTAGCTAAAGGGAGGTATCACACCAGAATGAAAAGAACAAAGATGACCAAGCATTCAATGGAGTGGTACCATGGCCAGGGTCAATTAAAACATCCATAAATGTATGCCTTCCATAAATGAACTTGTCCATTCAGTCTCTCTAAGTGAACGACAAGAGTGAGTTTTGCATGGAAGCAATTGATTGCGCATATCAAATAGTATGCACTGCTCATCACGGAGATGCCCGAATAAATCATAGTTGGAACATACAAAATCCAAAAAGCATATAAAATTCGGATCATAATAGAAAAGCACTGGATTTGAATATGCCCTGCCAATTCACTAACATCAATATTAATACCCACATGATATATGAAGCAGAAACTGAAAAAGGATATCATAAAAATCTCACTGCAACATTGCAAAATCATATAATATGCTTGTGGCTGAAAAAATTTCACTGGGGACTTCTCCACCAGTCAGGGCAGATGAGGGTAAAAAAAATTTATGCTGCCTCCTCGAAGTAATCAACCTATACTTTAAAACAAGTCAAGTTAAAATTTCCAACAAAGTATAATTCCGGATGCCCATAGGCCCTAACGATTAAACCTGGCTTTGATACCATATGTAACAGCACAAGTAAAACTAAAATTAATATCAAAAAGGAAAACAATTTTTTCTATGAAATTATACCTATACTTTTTGGCTGCGAAGTGACCACAAGATTTTGGGGACGACTCTCCTCCCAACTGTAGGCTCAATTGTGGAGGATTCTGCTACAACTAGCCACCTCCGAGCCCTCAATCAATGACTACTGCCAGTATTCCTAAATCTTAGTATACCATTCTCCAAAGAGAATGAAAGATAGAATCTTGGAATGATGGAACCCCTCCCATCCTCCTCACCATTCATTAAATAGAACAAAACATTGGAAGGGGAACCACATGCACACCTTCCATGTGTCTGCATGCTACTTTTTCTCTACTTTCCTTTGATTTTTTTAGCTTTCTTGTTTTTCTTTCCTTCTTTTTGATAATTTCCTTCTTTTATTAGAGCTTTAATATTGTTATTACTATTTTATTTTTACTTTATTCTTTTTAATATCAATTTTTTTATTTATTATTTTTATTATTTGATATTTTGGTTATTTACTATTTTTATTTTTATTACTTTTTATTTATTTATTATTTTATTATGATTTATTTATTATTATTCATTATTTTTATTATTAATTATTATTTTGTATTATTTTTATTACTTCTTATTATTTATTATTTATTATTAAGGGAGGGATGTTACAAACAACTCCATACTGTGAATTCAACATCATTCCATCTTTATGAGACATTCTGATCTCGCCCTTCCTTACTTCAATATGATCTTCAGAATTAGCTCCTTGGTTCAAATTGACTTCACATTTCCTTGTTACTGCATATAAATCTTCACCGGAATTTTTCAACTCATTAAACACAAAATTCTTTACCCTATCTCCTCATTATGCCAACATTTCTAACAACTTCTTTTCCATATTTTTCAGCCATGACAACTTCTTCATTCTCATTCAGTTCTAGTTGTATAGTCTGATCACTTATTCTTTGGTTTTCTTGCCTCTTGTCCAAAAGACTTGACTCATACCACAAATCTGCCATCTCATTTGGAATTTCTCCCAAGAGCTCTCCACGATCTTCACTAACTTCATTTTCTGCAACATCTGTCTTTAGTCTTTCTTTACTCTAGCTTTCTTCAAGGTCAATAATCTTCAATAATTGTTTAACATCTACCAAGTCTTCTATATCAATCTTCAGTAGCTGCTTTCCTTTGGCTTTAGCCCTCAATAGTTGTCCAATATCTGCATAATTCACTATAGCTATGTTTAAAAACTGCTCTTTCCTCTGCATCACAAGATTATGTGAATTTACTTCTTCTAGCTTCTGAGAAATCATATCTTTACTTTTCCTTTCCCTTGTGACAACATTAAACAGTTTCCTTACTTCAATGTATCCCGCGTTTACACACAAAATATTAGTTTCAAAACTATGAGACACCAAGATCTCCTTAAATAATTTCATCATCAATTCTTCCAATTGACTCCCACTTCCCAAATACACCATAAGATTCTCCATTTGGTGTGTATTAGCTTCATCATTTTTCTTGAGAAAACTATTTGTTTCGTATTCATATGAATGGATCTCTTCCTTTCCAAACACTTCTTTGATCTCAATAATTCCTTTTCCATCCTCTTTTTGGTTTATCCTTTCTATGTTATTTGACTAGACGTCTTCCTTCACTTGACTGGAACTTTTCTCTTTATTCTTCATATGACCATGGGTAGTCATTTTTTCACCTGTTGATATGATAGTTTTCAATAACCACTTTTTCTCCCTCAAGTTTATATGACCTGCAAACACACAACAATTATCAATTTTTAACATACAAGATCCTTCATCCTCTTTTGATGCTTCAAGCACCAATCTTTCATCATAGATTTTCTAGATTTTAGCAGATCCTTCTTGTTGTGACTCCATTCCTTTCAGTCTCTCTTCCTCTAACAAATCAATATGAATTTGTTCAAGTTCCCTGAACTCGTTTATCAGCTTTCCATTCCACCTCTGTTGCAATAGCTTCCGCTTGACCCGTTTCTTTGTTCTCCATCTGTATCTTTGATCTTCATTTGTCTTTCTTTGTAGGCCCTCTATTATTATATTTACTTATCCTCTCATTACTGCCAGATTAATATCTTGTTCTTCATTCTACTACCAATTGTTATACTCCTGCAATCTAATGCCTTCCTCAAATTCACTCTCGTATAGGTGATCATCTCTTTTAAAATGCTAGGTTCTTCCATCTTTATCTTGTTGGATTAATACTTATGTTTCCTTCATGTCTCTAAGGATATAACTTTCTTGTTTCTCCTGATCTTCCATCTCACCTTCAAACAATCTCTGCTCAATTTCTCTAATTTCAACACCATATTTATTAATGTTGTCTTTTGTACCTACAGTTACATCATTAACTGAAGAGTCTAAATATTGACCTAACTCTATAAATGTTTGAGACATTTCATACTTATTATGCATGGTAACCATAATCTCTTCTTTATCAGGTTCTGAAAGCTTCATTTCTCCTTTAGGTTCTTTGAGCAATATTTCCAAGAACTCTATTTCCATGTGAAATATTTCCAGCAATTCATCACAACTTTCATTCTCAGCTTCATCCTTTTCCTAGAAATCCTCCTGAGTTATCTTCTTTTCTGCACTATCATATTACAAAGTTCTTTCGTCAATTTCATCAGAAAAATTCATTTTCTTACCTTCTTGGAATACCACTATGGAAATTTCATTAGACTTCTAGTCCATATCAACTTCATCTAACTGTCTTACAGCAAACAGAATTTCATCTATGAACACTTTCTGCTCCAATAAATCAGCACCTTCTTCCTCTAAAAGGCATTCTCCGTCATACTTCACCTCAAGAGCTTCTTTAATGTTTGTGATAGTTTCACCAGACTGTGCATCATCCTCTACATACCCTGCAAACATATACAAACTATGAGAATTAAAATCACAAGGCTTCATTGCCTCATCTGCTTCCCTTGTCAACATATCTTCTAATTGTTCTGTACTATTCCAATAGTCCACGAGATCTTTAGCTGATCTCTCATTATCCTCTTCATCCAGAATTTCACCTTGTTCTGGTCTACAAATGGAAACTCCCATTTTTGCCTCTGCTTCTATAAGGTTTTCCATCAACCACTTTACCTGTCTTTACTGCAACCTTCTCTGCAACTTAGGCCACTTCACTGGCTTCTTCTTCAAGACCAAACCTTGTCTTTGGTTCTCCTCTAGTAGAATTTATAACACATCAAGTTCTTCTCTTATCTCAGTCATTTCCTTGTCAAGCTCTGCTTGACTCATCCATTTCCTACAGACTGTTTGAGCACCCTTCTCCTTCATCCTGTAGCCTTCTTCTGAATCTTTAATATGACTTTCCATAGCCATCTTCTCTTCTGTGTGAGCTTCTACACCTATAACCAATCAACTTCCTTCTAAGTTGATCTTCTCACCAAGCTTCTCCTCTACTTGACCTCCAAGTCCTCTTCCCTTAGAACTTGCACTAAGAAATCTTTCTCTCACTCTGGTTGCTACATTCACTACTCTTAAGGACTCCTTTGTCCCTAGCTATTCCAAGCCTCAGCTAGAATGAGGTTCTGCTACAATTTCTAAGAACTTCCAAAAGTTCTTCTACAGTCTTACTACTATTGTCCTGTGCCCAACATTGCCATTCATTTGACTGCTGCAACTTTCATACCTATGTAATCATAACTTTCCATAAGCAAGACATCCTTGCTCTTATACCAAAAAATGACGCAACCATATGGCTGCCACACCCAACATACCTTACCGGGACTCTCAACCTTCATAAAATTTTATTACTTTGGGCTATACCCAGACTTAACCCACAATTCTTGATATCGGAAGCATTAAATTTATGTTTTTACCTTTAAACCCCGGGACCACACATCTTTTAAAAATACATGGAAACCTGGCTCTGAATGCTTAAGGCTAGATCTTAAAAATAATACACTCGCATTCAGAAGTTAATCGGTTCGCTCATCACCCCTTTGCCATTGGTCTATTGCAATATTGCTATCGCAACTATCGCAGACACATAATATCGAAATACACAAAAACACATAGATACCCGACCATAAATGCTTAGGACAGATCTCAAAATTTATGAAACCGCATTCATAAATTATTGTCAGGTCTGTATCTCATTCCAATCCTTTCCTATTGCTCTAATCTTCGATCTTTGCATTCTCCGATCGCCAATCAAATCAGGGCCATCAATCCTAGCTCCAATCCAACGGTTCTTGTTCAATCACAAAATCATAATGGCTCAGCACTTGAGGTCTGTTCCAATTTCACCATAAGCTTTCCTCTGATGCGATCTATCAGAGTGACCACAATCAGAGTTCCTTAATGCCTAAGGTTCTGGCCTTTGTAAATCAAACTTGCTGATGTGATATTTACTAGTTCTGCTCCCTACGACTCCATCTGGGCCGTTGGTCTATAAGATCCAACAGATCTTGAGCATCAACTTTTCATTTCTTCCTGGAATTGGTTCCACTTTCTATTAATGGACTTTACGTTAAAATACATTCCTCTGGCATACTTTGTTCTAAACATGACATCCATATATAACAATCATTCATTTCATCAATGGATCACCATCGATCCTTAAAGTGATCGATGGTCGATCAACATGCCTACAAATGGGATTTTAAATGATTAACGCATGTATATATACTTACATAATTGGAAAAAGGCATAATACATAGATATGTGGCTTGCACACCATCGATGTTGCTATTAAAAGAATATCAAATTAACAGAGTTATGTTTCTTGGCCCTTGATGGCCTGAATTAAATTCATTCCTCTCTCTCCCGAAAACATTCCTCTCTCTGTATATAAACTCATAAACACATAATTACATATTTGAGGCTCTTTGACCCTCTCTGGCCTATTTTTCTAATCTTCCCGTAGGCTTATAGTTCCATCTTGAATCCTCTCTCTAATCCTCTCTTCTCTATCTTTTAGAAAAGACAGCAAAATACATATATTATCTATCTAAACCTCTCCTTCCACATATGAACGAATTCACAATATATTTAGAAATGAAATCCTACTCTAACTAATCAATCTAACTACTTGGCTTGATCTCCATGTAGGGAGGATCAACATGCCACCTATTCTCTCTTTCCCTTAATATTTGGCAACAATATAACTACTTACGTACTTTGCAATTTATAGAAATTAAGTAACCAATTCTTCTTCCAAACTCTCGTTAGCCACAACATGTGACCACACCATCACATTATTAACTAGGCCTAGATACTCTTGCGTCATTAGAGTAAATAAATATTCATTTATGTTAAACTATATAAATGAATTATAAATTTTGAAATATTTAAAAAAAATATTTCACATTATAAAAAAATATTTACAATAAGCAAACACGAGACTGAGTTTAACAATGGAATCATTTTGATTTAATTAGTGCAATCACATGGTAGTTATCCATGTCATAGATTTACAAATTTATGTTAAAAATCAAATTGAGATCAACCAATGTCACGTTCTTATACTATAGAGAAATATTATGATTTAATTAGTGCAATCACATGGTAGTTATCCATGTCATAGATTTCCAAATTTATGTTAAAAAATCAAATTGAGATCAACCACTGTCACGTTCATATACTATAGAGAAATATTATGATTTAATTAGTGCAATCACATGGTAGTTATCCATGTCATAGATTTACAAATTTATGTTAAAAAATCAAATTCAGATCAACCAATGTCACGTTCTTATACTATTGAGAAATATTAAGTTTGAACCATTATTACTCTTTTGACATCAGTTTGTAGGCTATTTTGATAAAAGAGTACACTAAGAATCATTATTTTATTTTATAACTCTTATAATTTCAAGAATCAAATGAGTTGTTCTTTTTGTTTTAGTCTTTTATAGCATTAAATTTAAATTTTATATTTGCCAAAGTTTTACAAATTTTCGGTTGGGAATTAAATATTTTTGATTGATTGAAAAACCAAAAGTTTAAGCTCTTCAAAGGGATTTCAACTAAATGAAATGATAATTACGTGAATGAATTTATAATATAAAAAAGCTAAAACTTGGGAATTGTTGCAACTAATTTCAAAGTAAAGGAAATCATAATAATGACAGCTAGAAAATATTTTTCTAATATAGAAAGTCAAAATATAATTTTAATTTTAAAATATAAAAAAGTAATTTTAATATTAAAAATAAATTATATTTTTAATATTAATAAATAGGAATTTTAACAACAAATAAATATAAATATTTATTTATTATTCATAGATACTAATTTATTATTTTTTTAACTTATTTAAAAATATTATTAAAAAAAACAAAATTATAAGTAAATTTATTTAAAAATTATTAAATAGAAGAAGTTTGAAAAAATATAATAAATTATAATAATTGTAAGATATAAATGAATTTTCAATGTAGGATGTTTGTCTATTTAATGTCATCCACATATATCACAATATTATTGATTTTATATTCATATTATGAGATTAATATATTAGTTTTTTTCTTTCCAATTAAAAATAGAAAAAGATTAAATTTAGAAAGGTCTATATGGTGTAGAGAAAAATGTGATAGGGTGTTGTGTTAAAAAACTCTATGTTGTACATGTCACTGGTTAGAAACTCCCTTGGCAAAAATCTAGCCATGCCCTTAGGTCGTGTTATCTTAAAACTTATATAGCAAAACAAATAGAATAAAAAAAACAAATGACGAGATATTCTAAATTTTATATAAACTAATTTTATATTATATTAAATATGTTCATTTAGTTATTATCAAAAATAAAATCAATCATTTAAATATTATAGTTGTTGTAAAAATGTAAAGATTTAAAGTTTCATATTTTAATACAATTTGAAAATAGTATTTATTGAAAACAAAAATTAATTTATTAGCATAGTAATACAATATATTGTAATATAAAATATTATATGTAAGAGACACTACAAACAATTTAATTACCCAAATATATATAAACAAAACATAATTATCATTATACTTTTACCATTATGTTATCTATGGAATTGCGCGGAATTTAAGGTTGACATGACATGGTTACTTTGGTTTGTACATTGGTTTTTATGGCATATCTCGAATTAAGCAATCCCTATAGGGCACAGTACTCATTAATCACGTGATTTAACACTTTAGTGCATGACTCCAGAAAGGTTTAATAAACTAGGATGCTTGGAACCTCCTTCGTTATGTGATCGTGGCTTGGGAATATGATAGTCCTCGGTAGCAAGTGTTTGTTGAGGTAACCAACTCCCCTACCCTATGCCGCAAATGAGGTCATTTTTGTTTTCTTCACCACTGTTTGATTGCTTTGCAACCGAGTAAGCATTTCTTCGTGGCGATGAGGGTTTCTACCTACCAGAACCCTACTCACCAACATGCTGCAACATGTGATATCCATTGGGTAACTATGCATAGCTTTGCCCGAAGGTTTGGTTATTGCTAATATCACTCATCTTTCCCCAAATACGCAAGTAAGAGTTATGGCCAGACTGTGTTGAATTGTGCAAGTGGTCCCTGCTTATGTCGACTCCTCATCCTCGGATGGAAGTGATTTTGAAAATATTTGTCCTCGCCCAGGTAAAGACTATGTTACTAGTAGAGTCTTTGGTAACTATGTGTTCATCCAAAAGAAGGGGGCAGAATCTAACCCCAGGTTCTTGGCTTATTAATGAAGGTCGGTTTTGTAGCTCCAGGCTATCTCACAGGTATCCATTTGTTTTAGTTTCATTTACCATTATATATTGCTTCTTGGTGAGGTTCCTCCTAACACCATTCTGATTTTGGTTGCACATAAAACCTCTTGTTGA
>APFE030449676.1:115193-168859 GCA_000404065.3 Pinus taeda | reverse complement strand
TAAACTGCAGATAAACATTGTATACCTCCAGATCTTAAAAATGACGCAGATAGGGCTACCAGAAACCTTTTCGCGTGAGACGAAAGGGGTTCCTCACTGGAACAGATGCTCTGAACACAACATAGCAGTCCTCTCGGCCCGAAAGCAGTCAGAAACAGTAGATCTAGGAAACGACAGCCGCATGCAGTTCTACCGGCTTCAGATTTGGATCACCAACGGACGCGGCCCTCAAATAGCTCTGATACCATGTAGGAATTTCAGGGTAAGTTCCTCAAACAGAACACCAAAAGGACACCGCTCACAAACAGATCACAGCTCAATACACCAGTATTTTGACGTGGTTAAAACCCTCAGAGAGGGAAACAGTCCACGGCCTGCGCAAACGTGGCTACTACAGGCAATTTATTAATAAAAGAATGAAAATTTACATAAGCTTCTCTCATGCACGGTGAACCTACAAATGACCCTCCATGCGCTTTAAATAGAATTCATGGACCAAGCGGGTGTCAAGCCACGGATCAAGTGTCGGTAATACCGAGGAGAGAATGAACCGTCGGATTACTACATATCGTGACCGTCGGATTGTAAGTTACAAAATGTACAACGGTAAAGAAACACACTTTACCTAACGCTAACCTAACTCTATACTAGACCAAGTTGAACTTAACTATTCCTATGTGTCGGAATATCCTAACACTTTCCTCTCCAATCTCACCAAACCAAACTATTTTCCATGTCTTTACATCATTATATACAATGAGAAATTCGTATTACTACTCTAGATAGTTGAATTCACTTCACAAAATTTGAATGCTAGACGCAATGCATCTTCACTTGCTATGTAGAAAAATAGAAACTATTATTACAATTTAGAAACATCAACTCAAACAATGCATCAACTCAAGCTACATGATTTTAAACCTATCGACATGATTTTAAACTTACTGAAACTTATCCGGAAACCAAAATTTCTTCTAGAAGTTTCAACATTCGAAACTTTGCAAAATAACATTGACTCATATGTTTGTGGAGCATGTCTACTACAAAACATGGACTGAATTTCTAGAAAAATAGGGGTGGAAAACTAGCTCATATAACCTGAATCTAGAAAATTATTGTAAAACTAATGGGGATTTTGTATATGAGAGTGGCCTTGAGAGAAACCTCTCTCAGTTTCAAAAATTTCCTCTCCATTTCCTCGTAATCAGCACCCAAACATCATAACTAAAACAAGAAATTTGAAAACCTGAAAATAGATTATAAAGATTCATTTGAATATTCCAATATATGACACCTACGTAGAAACTTAAGGAGGTCTTTATTCTTTGTTCCGTTCTTGGAAACAACCTCTTCTAGGTTTCCAAAATTAAGCTCCATTCGGTTAGAAACAATTTTTGACAATGATGAAAAAATCAATCAATTTCGATAGAAATTCATAGCAAGTCCAAGTAGACCTCCATGCTCTGTATGTTTGCACACCTGCTCAGGAAAAATGAATCAAATGGGTAGGCTTTAAATGTCTGTGTGATGGTTTAGAACTCTTGAATTAGTTTCTCCAATGCTTGGAGACCTCTTAGACGAATAGTAAGAGGAAAATACACTTTGATTCCTAGATTATATTTCCTAACACTTGTAATCGCAATACCAAGTCTCGACCTAGACTAGACAAAAAAACACAGATCATTCCACATCATCCACACACATAGTAGGATTCTACATCTTCCATTGGATCCACACAAAATCCAATACCATCTAGTGTCTTTACCTGCAATCATCTGTCAAACATATACACATTCAAGCCACCTGCAATACAATCATCGACAATACATGCCTAGGTTGACATCAATGACAATCAACAATCACTACAACCAACAACAACATCATCAATGCCAACAAACTATCCTTTGTTTTCCTCAACATACCATGTATTTTGATTCCTTATGTTTTTCTATGGAGTATGATCTCAGGGGGATATTTTTTAGGCACTTACACCTTTTACCTTTGATGTCAAAGGGGGAGAAGTGCCCAAACATTGATATTTGGGGAGAACAACTAAATGGGGTTTGCTAAAAATAGTGCTAAAGGAGTGTTCCTAAAACCAATCTCCTTTAAGTAGTGTCCTAGAAGAAATCATAATATATAAGGGGGATTGTTGTTGAAAATAGTTTCCTTTTAGCAGTTTCCAAGGAGGAGTGAACAATTATTTTTTCAACAACCGTAAAAAGTGAAGCATCTAAGCACAGAAGATCCTACAAGGTGTCAATGGGAGTGTTTCTAAGTGTTGTTTCCATAAATTCCTTAGAAATATTTGTTATTATTTCCATCAATGTCGAAGGGGGAGATTGTTGAGTTGAATGCAAGATGGTTGTCTTTGATATTAACCTAATCATTGATGCCAAGGGCCCACAAGTTTAGGAGAGTTTGTTGATACTATTAATAGTGTGTTTTTGGCATATCAAAAGTCATGTATTTCTTGTAGACTGTTGAATGAATAATTTAAGGGTCTATCTTTGTAGGCATTTTTTCTATAATAGAACACGTTAGGTACTCTTGGAAAGAGTGTAGTTGGATATTGCTCTCAAATATTTTTCAAATGGTATATGACACTTGGTGAAATGTTGGCATTATCACTAATGTGTTGTGCTTGTTGGAAACCTGCTTGACAAAGATGTACTTGATGTCAAAATGGTAATAATATGATGGTCATGGAGCTAACGTAACTATCAAGAATATTGGTACAAATCTTACAGTCGATATAGATAGAAGAATGACAACTCAATTACAGATGGATGACAAATGTAAAAAGAATTGAAAAGTATATGCAGTTCCTAGGAAGAAGGGTCGCATACATACACAGGTCTTGTGGGAAAATTCACCTACATAATTGGAACAACGGAAATATGGATACCAGTGGTCATTACCATGGTACTATCCCATAGTAATTGGGGTGGATACATGTATTTGATCTTGTCAACAAATACTAACAACATTACCAAGGGATTTACCTAAGGTAATGTCTAAGGAAGAAACTATATAAGGAGATGGAGATCAAAGTGTTAGGAGTGAAAGTAATGGATAATTTGTGTGTGATATGATATGGAATAAATGTGCACTAGGGAGTAAGGATATGGCTTGATTCTGATAGATCTAAAAGTGTAGTGAAGACTAATGAATATACTTGCTTGATTTGTTTATGCTTGTAGCTAACAATGTTAGATCTGTAGATATGATGATGGTATGATATGAATGTAGTGATGCGTGTTGAGATATGTATTTAATAGATGTTGTGATTTGCAGTGAGGATTTGATTTAGTATTTTAAGATCTGTATGTTAGTTTTCTTCAATAAGGTCATGTACATATGTAGATATGGTTTTGTAAGGTCGTGTATAGATTCTTTGATGATTTACATAGTATGTTGAAATATATACATGGGTTTTATGCATGGTAGTCTCATATATACACATACATGTTTTATGGAAGTCAAGTCTATGTACTAAGGTTTGATTATCTCCTTGACGATGATAGTTGTTGTTGTCTGTTAATGATGTCTTGAAGCATGGTTTGTCTCTCACAATGATTGGATTGATTAGGTTGTGGCTTGGTGTATTGATCAATCATGATGTTGCATTATGATTGGGTATTCAGTGAGTCTGTATTGATATATATATATATATATATATTTATATATATATATATATATATATATATATATATATATATATATATATGATTATTTCTTGTTGTGACTTAGTATTTCAGTGATTCAATGATTAAGTCTAACAATGTTTCAATATTCATTGATTTGAGATTTGTACGCAGATGTTATGCAAAGGAAACACATATATATGTGGCTATGCGTCAAAATAATCGCATATATATTATGAATTTAATATTGATAATGGTTTGAAGTGACTAAACATTGTTTCTTTGATGTCTATCTATTATCAAATAGTGTGATTAATTAGTGAATTGTTAAATCATTGAGGTATAACAATATTACTTGGTATTGCATTGATTTGATCTAGTGCACGAATCAAGGTTCAGCTCAGTGATCGGATAGCTTCAGTATTAAGTGAATTGATATTTCAGTTATTTAGTTGGTTTACAGCGCTTCAGTGATTCAGATTTTGAGATTCAATTGGCCTATTGTTTTGGGCTTATTGTTGGTGTGAGTCTAATGTGAAAATATGATGAAAGGTGGCCTACATGTTTTGATGTGTATTTGAGACAAGTGGATCCAGTCTAAAATATTATGAATTGTGGTCCAAAAAGGGTATTGAGGTATGGAGCCTTTAGTGAAGGATTCAAAGCTTCCTTCCAGTTGTAACTAGTAAATTTATTCAGGGGGTATGTGCTCCCTTCTTGTAGGAGTCAGTAAATGATATCAGGAGATTGTATCACCCTTCTAGTGGGTGTTGGAGAATGACTGGAGGTTATATCCTCCTATAGGTGGTTTCCTGCATGCTAGTAAGAGTCTACTCCAATACAATATGTAATGAATACTTTTTATATATAATACCTGTTGTGGGGTAAAATGCACAGGATGAAAACTACCCTCAAAGGCCTTCCTGGAACCTTCAACAGACTATCAAATTATCTACAAAAGCTACCAATTACACACATGTTCATCTATCAAACATAAATTGACAGGGTATGGAAAGAGGATCACCTTTGGTTCCTTCTAGATTCGCTTGAGGATCTTTGTGCGGCAAGAAGAACACCTTCTAACTCGACTCCAAGACAATTCCTACACAAAGGACAAGGCAAACCGATCATAGCATACACTTCTGAAAACAAATGTAAGAATCCGTAACAAACATGTATAAATGTATAACTTAGCTACTCAGCTCGACAAGTATCAGAATGAATAAATAAGTGCACAATATCACCAACACTTTGAAGTAGGAAACACATCTACAGTTCTATATTCATAATGGAAGAGTGATTAGAGTAATCCATTGTATTAGCCTTCCTTACCCCTTCTTCCTCTCTCTCTCTCCTTCTTTCAACTAGCTCCTTCAAGAATATGATAGTTCACAACAACTCTATGGGCAATCCTTCCAAATGCTTTGATCCCCTTTACAATGGCCCTCTCATTGCTTATATAGCAATCGAATTAGGGCTTTCAAGCTCCATCTAGAGTTCATTAGGGAAAAAACCATGAACCTACCCTATTTACAAGCTTTTTCCCATTTTCCTTCATTCTTAGAATATAATTTCTCCAAATATCTTGATTTTTGGAGTTTCCTTTCTTTTCTTGCACAAATTTAGGGATTTAATATCTAGATATATAAGGGAAGATTCATTGGCATAACCTTTTTAACATCACTTAATTTCACTAATGCTCCCCCTAGTCTAACAACAAGAGTTAGCAGGGTGACTCACGCTCCTTTATGCTTGTTAACAAGCTTTATAAAGCAAGTTGTCATTGTATATAGAGCGTTAGTGTGGATTTTGGGCCTACAATTGTGGTCATTACTTCAGTCATCTTGTGTTTCACCTCTGAGTTGATTAGGAGGTCAATTTGTCTTATAACAGATGCCCCCTAAAGTATGAGATCAGAGGCAGAGACGATGGTCGAAATAATTTATGAAAAAAACACTGTAATTTGCTATCAAAATGTTTGTAGAGAGAGAGAGAAGTTTCAGGCAGCAAGGAAAACTTGATACAACAAAGATACATGTATATAAACTACTAAAATCGTGTGCTAATTTGGGCATTCCCATGCTTAGTAGATATGTCAGAGTAATTTTCTCCTCGAAGATATAACAATGATGGCTGCCAATATGGCATAGGGTGGATCCAATGACATAATAGATCATCCTGAAATAGCTATCTCCAAAGAACAATATCACAGCTTAGGAGAGGAAACGAGGCTAAATGATGCAAGCCTCTACCCAAGGTCTTTATTCCACTTCATCGAATAACATAGATTGGTACATGTGATAATATGTGTTGACGTCGAACATGCACGAAATCATTTGATTACTAGCCAATAATGGAGACTGTTAATAGATGCGAGGAAGGCCATTGATAATGGTAATGGTCTCCAAGATGCACAGTGCAAAATAATGAGTGTGAAAGATATTTTGTCATCGAACACTCATAGAATCGCTTAACCAGGAGCCAATAATGAAAACCTGTGATCAAACACAAGGTAACCTGCCATTAATGTCTGCATGCACCAAGGCACTGAATGTGTTTCTGGGTTATATTCCTAAATAGAGTGTTGAAGTCGATAGGAAGAAACATGTTGAAAGGTAGGAAATGATGTGTCCTACATCAGTCAACACAAAACCGGACAAGGATGATTTTGTTTTTTGAAGAATCTTTTGAGCTTTTGGTTCTGAACAATAGAGGGCATGATGAAAGGATATGTAGGATTGGTTGATAGAGGAAACAAATGGGAACCCTTGAACAATAGAAGGCATGACAATGGTTTTAACCAGATAGCACTAGACTCATGAACACTACAGAGTGTTTAAGATACATAGATGTAATTACACCAGGGTATATAGGCTAAAATCTCATAGGTTGGTAGGGTTCATACTGAGAAGCTATCAAAATGATGGTTTATCTGAGGGAGTGCCATGTTCAAGGGAACGAATGCTGCCAAACCATGCTTTCAAATACAGGATACAGTTGTATTGTCCACTTTTCCCCGTCTGATTTTTTAATGAGTCCATACAGCTAAACTCATCGGTCTTTTCATGTTTAAAGAGTCAGAAAATGATTGCAGAAAGAACAACTCTTTGTGCTATCTGATTAGTTTAATGAGTCTAGATAGGAAAGCTCATTGTTTGTTTCATCTTTTAAGAGTCTGAAAAGTATTGTGGAAAGAACGACTCTATATCTTGTCTGTGTATTTAAAGAGTCCAGACTAGACAACTCGGTGGTCTTCTCATATTTAGAGAGTCTAAAAAGATCATAAAGAAAGACTCCATGGCGGTCCCTTTGTCATAGTTGTTAACCAAGGGTGAAAAAAGTTTAATAGTATACCCAGATCGGTTACTTTTCCGTATTTTAATCTATTGAACCTAGATAAAGAGAAACCTTTTTCCAATAGATGTTGACCTCATTTTGTTATGAGTATGAGGTGATGGACTAAACTCGTGTTTTGTCATGACACTTTAACGAGCTCAGTAACAAAAACTCGAGATTTTTCATTTTTTTAACGAGCAAGAAAAAGGTACCTAAAATAATGCTTGGGTCATCTTTAGCATGTTTAATGAGCAATAAGACACATCTCAGGATTTTTTCAGTTTAAAGAGAGAGAAAAAAGTTCCTAAAAGGGATACTCCATTGGTCTTCTTCAGTTTATGAGCTGGAACAAGATCAAAAAAGAGGTGCTCAGAGCATCGTTTGCATATATTTAACAAGTGCAAATGATGATAAACTCGGGGATGTTTATATTGTTCAAAGAGTGATAAAATATCCCTAAAAGTGCTTTACTGATTGTGGTATGGATGTTTAATGAGCCCTACTACAAAAAATCGAAGATGTTTATATTTTTTAAAGAGCAATAAAATGTCTCCAAAAGTGATCTGCCATTGTTAGATAGATTTTAATGAGCATAATGATGAAAACTTAGGGATGTTTATATTTTTTAAAGAGAAATAAAATATCCCTGACAGTGCTCTATTCTTCTTTATAGAAGTTTAACGAGCCCAAAGAAGGATACTCAAGGTTTTTCGGATTAACGAGTAAGAAAAATACCATAAAAAGAACGCTCGAGTTTTCTCGATCTCATGCTTGACATTAGAAGGGTTTATACCATGCATTTCCTCATAATACCAAAGAAAAACATTGTGGAAGTCCCTAAATGGGTAGGTGAAGCTCACAATTTCCTTAGGATCGTGATCGGATCCACTCTATATGTTTTCCACGATTCCTGTCATGACAAAAATATCAGGGACTAATGTTTGTGAAATATTTCCCTTATTTCCTTCTGAGTCCAAAAGTTGGATAGTCGTATATGGTGAGGAAACAATTTCATGTGCATCAGGTGATAGGATTTGAAGAGGCATCATCTCTGAATCAGATATCAAAACATGATGGTGTGAATCCTCCCAAGGTTGCTCTTCTAACCTCGTGATCTCTCTAATAGCTTCGTCCATCGGTAGTACTTGATTGAGTGGATTGAATGAAAGAGTGGTTATGGGAGGGGCAATGGTAACGTTGGCCGAAACCAAAATGACCAAAGATTCAAATGCAAATTGAATGGCTTGGTAGGTGGATTCAGCTGGTGACAGTGGCATTTGTACTCCATATGTGTCAATGTCTGAAGGAGTGGTAGGATCCATGGATCGGTATGTTCATGAGGAATAGATGAAAGAATATTAACCATTTGAGAAAACTTCGGCCACTAAAGAGGGAAAAAACCCATGAGGGAAGAAGCCTTTACTAGACTGGTATCTAAACTGACATAACTGTCACTTCCACCTCCTACTAGGGTACGGAGCCACTTGGTAATGGTGAATAATCAAGGGTGAAGAAAGACAATTGATTTACTGTAATAACCTTTCCATCCAATGGAAATTGGATGATGCGAAAGACAGTGGATACGATGGCCGTCATGGCATATTTCCAACTACGACCCAACAATAGATTATAGTCAAGTTTCTTATCAACGACTTCTACGTCCACCGTTACTATTTTCCTAGCCAAAGTGATGGGAAAACTGGCTAGGTATCCTTTTGGTGTTAAGGTGTGGCCATCGAAAGCTTTAAGGGAGTTCGACGATGAAGATAGGGTTGGGGAACCTAGGGTGAGCCAGCATGAAGCTGACATGACGCAGGTTGAAGCACCTTCATCGATGATAGTTTGGTGTATACCTTTACCTTTCGAAGTGATATGTACTTAAAATGCAAGCTGGTGGGAAAGGGGAGGTTTACACTTGTCCATGTCGAAAATGGCAAGCATGGAATTCATAGGGTCAATCCCTCCAATAGCCAAAAGAAAAGCTTTCCTTTGGCTGGGGCATGTTTGTAATACTTCAAGCACTGACATAGCCGAGGGCACCTGCGCCAAATCCTCTATGATATTGTAGTGTTGGGTGGCACGTGCAGATGTATTATGCATTGTGTGTCAAAGTGCCCCCTTGGGGGGTCGAATTACAAAGTCCTCAACTGGCCTTTCGATATACAGATCGTTGGGCGGCGATGGGTTTTGACTTGAGGATGGTTTTGCTGCCATAGTGACAGGAGCTCCATAAGATTTGACTCTTGTGGCTAGTTATATCATTTCAAATGTGTAAACGGTAGAACTTCCTCCACCAGCTGAAGGATGGTTCGAACCGTTGCTGCCCCCTGATGTGGGTTGTAGTTGGTTGGCAATATTTTGTTTCGGTTGATTAGGAAAAGGATTTCTAAGGAAAACAGGTGCCTTGCCAGAATCTTTCTTCGCAAGGTAATCCATGTATTCTTGAAGACGTGGACAATGCCAGGTTATGTGTTCTTCAAGACAGAGTTTGCATGAATAGTTGGTGCCTTTATCCTTTTCGACATCAGTAGGTGTAGAAACCTTCTGTTTCGAGTTGGGCTACTTAGTGACTACTCCTAAGAAGGAGTGGTCTTGTTCTTATTCTTCTTTTTCTTGATACTGGATTTCTATGCAGACTACACAAAATATACAGTGGTGGTAGGAAGAGTAGTCGCTTTGGTAGAGGGGTCCACTACTAGCTTGGCAATGGAACCACTGAGTTATTTTATAGCGACCCCGAAGGTTGCACCGACAACCCTGTTGGCATGCACTCCAGGGTGCTGAGTCATGGGAGGATTGAGGTTACCTGGAGCATAGGGGATAATTTTGTAGAGAGTGCCAGACTATGAATAAATCAAATCTAAGTGTTGGGCATGACGTATGGATTGGTCCTCTGTGACCGCACCACCTAGAGCGACATCTCTAGTGATTTGTGGGAGTAACGACTTACAAAACCAATATGTTAAGAGAAAATCAGGGATGGGAGCTTTGACTAACCTCCACCTACATCTCTATTCACGAATATGCTCAGAGATGTGAGTGGCGGTATCCTAACGAAATGAAGTAAGGAGCTCTGACCCTGTCTCATAAAGGATAAGAAACTGAAAGTTCTTTAGGAACTCCATCGCTAAAATGTCAAAGGTATTCACTGACATGTGTGGTAACTCAATATACCACTTTGCAGCATTGCCAGTGAGGGTGTGGGGAAAGGACATAACCGGACACTTTCATCTACCATAGAGTTAGAAACACACCAGAGATGGTAGGTGGTGATATGAGTGCCCGAATCCTCCCCTTTTTCTGTTGAACTTAGGAATGTTCATTGGCATTTTATGCAGGATTGGTGGCCATTGTAAGTTGTGGTAGATGAGGTCATTTGTCAACTTGTATAAGTTGGGAATATCCAACTTGCAAAAAAATACAAATTGTTGGGTGCCCTCGACTTGGATCATGGTAATGACGAATGACCTGAGGAGCTCTGTGCTCCTCCTATCATTTCGTTCCCCATGGTGTACATGGGTTATGCGGTGTAACATTTGCTTTGCGGTATGGTGTTGTAGATGGGATTTCCATGAGGATTTTGATATTGGGGTATGAATTTGCCCCCAGTATAAGCGGTGCCCCCTTGACTCATATGAGCTTGTGAGTAGGGTTCCCCCATGGATTGGGTGTGAATCCCTTGTGGATTCCCAACCAACAGAGAACTAACTATATGGCTTTGATTGAGAGAGGGAACACTCATGTAAATTAGCGACTGTCCATGCATGCCTGAGAATGGTGGAGGAACTGTGACATTCCCCGCTGGCATGTGCATATTGGGAACCACCGCAGATGTTTGAATTTGGGGGTTGGAACTATAAATTGGTGGCCGAACTTGGTTTTTCGTAAACTAGAAACACACCCATAGTGCCACATTGAGTGTTATATGGAGCACTATATATGGCACTAGTCAAAGCTATGCTTTGTGGCACCATGGGAGTGGAACCTAGCATTTACTGGGTTCCACCTATAGAGGGTGTTATGTGATTTGTAGTACCTGCGACAAATGGGATTGCGGGATTCCACATTATTGGTGTTGTGATGACCGTTGATTGGGGAAGTGGTAGAGGGCCAACAGTGCCTCTATAATTCCACAACCCTTGAGGTGTTGACTGGATACTGTCTCTATAATTCCACAACCCTTGAGGCATCAATTGGATAGATGAGAAAGTTCCACCTACTAAAGAAGGAAGTACTGGTATTGTGGGAGTAACGATAGGTTCTGACACATTTGTAAGAGGAGTGTTAAAATGAGGAAGAAATCCTTCTGTAAAGAAATCCTCTAGGAAATCCGAATCGTCGGTTGTTCACATAGACCCTGTGTGCGATTTAGGAGACTGATTGCTCAAAGATGAGGAATCCGAGTCAGTGGAACTTGGCAGATCCTCCACAATGAGTGGACGAAGTCCTAACAATCATCTGGATTGACGATGAGGGCCAGATGTAGCCACAATGACTGTTAAGTTTTATCAAATAGATTTTAATGTGATATTCTTTAAAGTCTCAAAAACAATAGCACTTAGGTACCTAGAAAGAAAAGATACACTAAATATGTCAATCGACAAACAAAGGGAAATTACCTCATATGATAAACACTGATTACTGGAGATGAAACCAACTCTCTCAATGAGTAACAGAGAAGGATGGCCAAATGTATAGTTACGGTTACTTTTGAGCTTTGCCTGAACCTTAGATTGAGAGGCCAAGTACTCTCATGAAGACGAGAACCCTCCCAAAAACTAAAGACAATGTAGGTCCATCCATTTTAGGTACCAGGACATCTCGTCCCAGTCACCTTGTGTAAGTACCTAGAATGTTTTGCCACTAGAGATACCTCAAATCATAGATATCACCCTGAGGGACATAGTCGTAGATAACACACTGTGTGGGCAGGATACCTGAGTCCCCGACTCAGTTCCGAAATTCTTGAAGGGACCCCCAATACACAGAATGCCCAAAGGAGTTGTAAGAGAAGCAGGCTACCTTCAATCACAGTTCGATGTTGTCTCATATTTTTCTCTGCTGTGAGTGGAGTGGTACTGGTAATATGAGTGTAGAAGGATTTTTCACTCGTTAATGACATTAGTTTCGATTTTCAACCTTGGGTAGTTGACTCACATGCTTAGCCCAAGGTCCTAATCTAGCTAATGTTGGTTTTCTCAAAAAGAGTAACTGATTGATTTTAATGTAAATTTTAGTGTACTTGCTTATTTGTCTTTGGTAAGGGTGTTGACGTATGAATATGATGAGACTCTCGACTCAATAAACCATGCAGAACAATGCTTTGAATTTTTTTTTCAATTTCTTATGCAAACAAGTCTTATTCTACGGATGTATCATTTCACATATTCATGGATTCGTCAGTGCATCTAAAGCCATTCAACACTTGCATGACCGAAAGTTTCTTTTCTCAATATTCCCTAACAACTACTGAAAACCAAAATGAAGCAGCCTACAACTATTTTGACAGAAGGAGATATACAGTTTATCAGCTTTTCTTTAAAAATAAATGACTTTTAAGAGAGAAAAGCTAAAACATTTTCTTAAAAAATAGATTTTTAAGACACGAAATTTGTTAGCATGATGTTGTTGCAGATCTTACTTTAGCCTCTAAGACAATTTTACCCACCTTTTGGTCCACAAAATCTCTTGAAAAACATGGAAATTGGTAACTAACGCTCTATCTCTTTGTAAACAGAGAGTTAGTTTGGCCACTAACGCTCCATGTGCATAGACAAAGAGCTTTATAAAGCTCTGTGTAGGCTAGCAACATGTGTTAGTGAGGGAAATAACTCAAAAAGATGGCTTTTAGGATTAGTTTCCGAGGAGAATGCAACTTTGCAGGATGCAACATGATAGATGGTGGATTAGAAAAGGATTTGAAGAAGCGAGAAGCTCATAGAAGAAATAGAAGATCTAAGAGGTGTTGAAATTTGGTACCGGAGGACAGGTGGTTCCCTAAGGCTTTGATCTTTGGCCTAGGGAAAAGTGTCCAAAAGAATTTAATTTTTCTCCTAAAGTGAATTTATAATTTTTATAAAGTTAAATCTAATTTAAGAGTGACTTTAAGTGACAAAGTTACTAAAGTCTAATTTTAAAGTGACTTTAATAAAGTTAATGTAAAATTAGAAAGGAAAATTGACTTTGGAAATAAATGACTAAGTGGGTCTTTATTAAAGTGGGGTGAGTTAAAAAATAAAAAGTGAGATTTAAATGAGCATTTAATCTCAGCCCTAGATCTCAATCTATTTTAGCCATTGGATTTAGAGGTTACCCAAAAGTCACTTAGGATTAGATTAAAGGAGGAAAATGAAGCAAAAGGTCATTGATTCTTTCATGAACAGATTGAGAGAAGGAGAGCAAGAGAGCAAAGGAGATTTCTGGACAAGGAGGAGAAGGAGACAGCAGCTTGGCACACATTCCAAGGCAGCATTTGAGCATATTTGTATAGCTGATTCAACACACAGTGAAAGGCTGATTTTGGCATGATTTTCTAGAAATCCGTACAGTTGGTTTGCTCAAAAATCGAGGAGTGGTTTGCATAGAAATCGAGGAGCAGTTTGCTATTTTTTCTGCACGCAAATCGAGGTCTGTATAGCGCATTTAATGCAGGTCGTACAACAAAATTTAAGGCTGAAAGTGGGCATGAAAATCGAGGAGGTCGTACAGCATTTATTGCTGTCCTGTTTGCTGTAATTTCTAGTTTGTTGTGAGGCACGGGAAAAGAGATAAGTTGTAAATTTGCTTGTTGATTTTTTGCTGAATATTTCTCACTGTAAAAAAGGAATTTTCAGAAATAAAGAAGAGCTCTCGAACAGGTTTTCCCCAAGAGTTGTAGCAGGTTTTTCTAGGGTCACATTGACCAGAAATCACTGTGTTCAAATGTGTTAAATGACTGCTTGTACCTGCTGATTTTTTATTTCTGCATTTTTCAGCATTCTGTAAAATCTCCAGAATTTGTGTTTTTAGCAAAAATTTTTTTTTTCAGTTGTTGAATGTATGGATATGGGAAAGGGAATTTAACTATATGGGAGAAATAAGGTGAAACTGAAATCCGGGGTGGGAAAGGATAAATTTCTACATGGTATCAGAGCTTGAGTGCTAAAGTGTAGTTTGGGACAGCAAGGAGGAAAATTATAGCCTACTGATTTTTCACTCAGAAAATTCTAGCAAGTTGATTTTTCACAAACAACAGTTTTATCTTTACTACAGCAGTGCTATTTTTTAGTTTTAGTACAACAGGATGTCATTGGGATTGAGGGTGGAGGATAGGCTGGATGGGCATACAATTTACAATGTTTGAAAGGAGAGAATGTAGAGTATCTTTTAGGAGGCAGAAGTCTCGGATATCATGGTGCATACCACATAGAACCCTATTGTTGTGCCTACTGATACTACTCAGTTGGCTAAGTATAATAAAAAGAACAATAAGGGTAAGAGACTGATTCTAGATGGAGTCAAAGACCATTGTATTCCTCATCTGAGAGGAAAGAGCAATGCCCATGAGATGTGGACAGCATTGTCCAATCTCTACCAGAGAACATTAAGATGGGCAATGATAGTGCAGTTGGATATCTCACAAAGATTACTAATGTGAGAGATGAGTTGGCAGTAATTGGAGAGGCCATTCCACCCACTGAGTTGGTGTGGATTATAGTGAATGGCCTCCCCCATTCATGGATGAACTTTGTTGATGGGGTTTGTGCACGTGAGACCCTTCCCACATGAGAGAGGTTTTGCGATGATTGCATTCAGATAGAGATCAGGAAAGGTCATCTTGGGGCAGCCAAGCCAGTTGAGCAGGATGAGGATGTAGCACTGTGAGTAGGAGGCAAGAAAGGCAAAGGGAAGAAGCAGGCTTCCACAAGCAATGGTGGGGGCAAAGGCAAAGGTAAAGGTAAACATGGTAACACACACAAGGACTATTCCAAGGTGAAGTGTTGGAATTTTCAAAATATGGGACACTATGCAGTTGTGTGTCTAGAGAAGAAGAAGAAGAAGGGGAAGAACCAGAGCGTGGCAGCTTTAGCGAGGTTGAGGACTTTGCAGTTCGTCTTGATCGGGATTTTGGGTTCACTGCATGTGAGTCCTCTAGTGTAGGATCACCTACCACACAGGTTCAGAGGGAGCATGCTTTCCCCTTGATTAGCGAAGCATCTTTGGGTATCTGGTATGTGGACAATGGGGCTTCACGTCACCTGACAGGAGTTCGTGAATACTTCTCAGAGCTTTCAGAGAGTGGCATTGATATAGAGGTAGTACTCGGTGATGATAGAATTGTTAGAGCAGTCGGGGTGGGGAAACTGACATTTCAGAGGGAGTCCAAACCTCCCTTGAAGGTGACAGATGTTCTTTATGTGCCAGGGATGAGGAAGAACCTCATATCTGTCTCAGCTTTGGAGGATAGAGGGTATGAGGTACGGTTCAGGGGAGGACAAGTGTTGATGTATCCCAGGGGCACTCCAGTTGATTCAGCTAGAGTGATAGGTGTATGCCATTCAAAGGTGTACAAGTTTGCATTCCAGTCCCTTGTGGCATTGAGCAGTAGTACCGATAGCAAAGCTAGCAGTTCTGATCTATGTGAGATTTGGCACCGCAGGATGGGATGTATGTATCATGGAGCCTTGAGAACCTTGCGGGAGATCACTACAGGTGTGCTAGATTTTAGTACTGATCACTTTGATACTTGCAGAGGATGTGCGATGGGCAAGTTTGCCAAATCCCCTTTTCCCAGCAGTGACAGCAGAGAGACTGGGATACTTGATTTGATTCATTCTGATGTGAGCGGTCGGACGTCTCATGTTTCCTTCAGTGGATATGAGTACTGTGTTTTATTCATTGATGATCACTCCAGGATGACCTGGATTTATTTCTTGAAGACCAAGAGTGCGGTCTTCAAGCGGTTTCAGGAGTTTAGAGCTCTTGTCGAGACACAAACAGGTTGGAAGATCAAGTCCCTGAGGTCAGACAATGGGGGAGAGTACACCCTTGGAGAGTTTGTTGAATATTGTGCGAAGGCAGGCATTAGGAGGGAGTTCACTGTTCCTTACAACCCCCAGCAGAACGGGGTTGCAGAGAGGAAGAACAGATCCATCGTAGGGGCTACCAAAGCCATGTTACATGATCATGGGTTGCCATTGTTCTTGTGAGCAGAGGCCTGCAACACAACTATTTACTTGCAGAACAGGAGTCTACATCGTGCCTTGGGGCACATGACTCCGGAGGTGCCTTTCTCTGGGAAGAAGCCTGATATTGGTCATCTTCGTATCCTTAGATGCATTACATACTCCTACATACCCAAGGAGAAGAGGACCAAACTAGAGCCCACCGTAGAGAAGGGTATCTTTGTGGGCTACAGTGAGACCTCAAAGGCCTTTCGGATTTACATTCCTGCACGGAGGAGCATTGTTGTTAGGCAGGATATGAAGTTCGAGGAGGACAGGGCCTTTAGGAGGTCACGGGAGTTAGAGTATTTGGATCAGGCAGACCCTCAGTAGTAGTTGAGTCAGTCACAAGGATCCAATGGGTAGGGCTCAGGAGGATCAGGAGGTACATCTATGAGGATGTCAGGTCCGTTAGTGAGCAGTGGCTCACTGGGCCAAAGGGGTTGTGCTCCGAGCAGTTCACAGAGAATTTCACTAGGGAGTTCACTGATGGACAGTTCACACAGTACCTCAGCTTCTACAGGTTCAGGTGCCGGCAGGAGGACAACAGACAGGCAGTCAGGAGTCCAAGCTACTGATGGTGATGAGGAGGAGGAGTTTCATTCTCCCATGGGAGAAGCATACCTAGGGAAGAGGAGGCCGAAGTGGCTTCAGGAAACCTTGAGAGATGCCACATCTGTTGCTGAGCCGAAGAGGCCAGTCAGAGAGAGTAGACCACCTGAGAGGTTTTGTAGCTATATGGCAATGGTTACCAGCATCCTTGACTCTAAGTCTTCTAGCTATGAGGAGGTAGCTAGCCAGCAGGTCTGGAGAGAGGCCACGCAGGAGGAGTATTCTTCTATCATGAAGAATGATGTTTGTGAGGTGGTGCCGAGGCCTGAGGGCAAATCCGTGGTTACTTCTAGATGGATTTACAAGGTAAAGCATCCTGTAGATGGTAGCATCGAGAAATTCAAAGCGAGGTTTGTGTCTAGAGGGTTATCCTCGGTAGAGGGAGTTGATTGTAAGGAGACCTTCACTCCCGTGGCTCGATATACTTCGATCCGCTCCATTATATCGATAGTAGTAGAGATGGGTTGGAAGATACACCATATGGATGTGAAGATTGCATTTCTCAATGGCTTCATACAAGAGGAGGTGTACATTGAGCAGCCATAGGGCTTTGAGGTGCATGGGAAGGAGTCCCATGTGTGCAGACTGAAGAAGGCCCTTTATGGCCTGAAGCAAGTTCCCAGAACTTGGTACTCCAGGATAGATACATACTTGCAGGGGATGGGTTTCATAAGGCGTGAGGCAAATCCCAACCTTTACTATATTGTGATAGGTGAGGAGCCTCTCATTCTGGTGTTGTATGTGGATGACTTGATCATTACAGGTGTAGAGAGACTCATAGAGCACTGCAAGAGAGATCTTGCGGCGGAGTTTGAGATGAAGGACATCGGCTTGATGCATTACTTTTTAGGTTTGGAGGTGTGGCAGGAGGAGGGGCATTTCTTCCTGGGGTAGGGGAGGTATATTGTGGACATCCTTGGCAGATTCCACATGGAGGATTGTAGACCCATGTTGACGCCGATGATTACCAACTAGAAGAAGCTTCATTCTTTGGATTCCGAGTTGGTGGATCCCACATTGTATAGGAAGCTGATTGGTTCCTTGATGTATTTGGTCAACACTAGACCAGATATTTGTTTTACAGTCAACACGATGAGTAAGTTTATGTGTGAGCCTAGGAAGGTTCACTAGGTGGCTACAAAACACATTTTGCGGTACTTGCAGGGGACAGTGGATTATGGTCTGGACTACAGGTAGGGGGATGGAGTGAGGTTGGCAGGTTATACTGATTCTGATTGAGCAGGTTGTGCTTTTGATAGGAAGAGCACTTCAGGGTGCTATTTCGGGTTGGGTTCAACAGTAGTGTCATTGTTCAGCCGGAAGCAATAGTCAGTAGCATTGAGTTCAGCGGAAGCAGAGTATATGGCAGCCAGTCTAGCTAGTTGTGAGGCCATCTGGCTTCGCAAGATGTTGTTTGGCTTATTTTGTCAGCCGTTGAGACCTTCAGTGATTTACTGTGATAATCCGAGTTGCATTAAACTCATGGAGAATCCAGTATTTCATGACAGGTCAAAGAATATCGGGATCAAATATCATTTCATCAAAGACTATGTTCAGAAGGGAGTTGTGAAGCTTGAGTACATTCCCACTGATGAGCAGGTTGCATATATTCTTACCAAAGCCTTACCACGGGGCAAGCATGTCTACTTCAGAGACAAGATGGGTGTGGTGAGGAACACCTTCCTCGGTAAGAGGGAGTGTTGAAATTTGGTACCGAAGGATAGGTGGTTCCCTAAGGCTTTGATCTTTGGCCTAGGGAAAAGTGTCCAAAAGAATACAATTTTTTCTCCTAAAGTGACTTTATAATTTTTATAAAGTTAAATCTAATTTAAAAGTGACTTTAAGTGAAAAAGTTACTAAAGTCTAATTGTAAAGTGACTTTAATAAAGTTAATGTAAAATTAGAAAGGAAAAGTGACTTTGGAAATAAATGACTAAGTGGGTCTTTATTAAAGTGGGGTGAGTTAAAAAATAAAAAGTGAGATTTAAATGAGCATTTAATCTCAGCCCTAGATCTCAATCTATTTCAGTCGTTGGATTTAGAGGTTACCCAAAAGTCACTTAGGATTAGATTAAAGGAGGAAAAGGAGGCAAAAGGTCATTCATTCTTTCATGAGTAGATTGAGAGAAGGAGAGCAAGTGAGTAAAGGAGATTTCTGAACAAGGAGGAGAAGGAGACAACAACTTGGCACACATTCCAAGGCAGCAGTTGAGCAGATTTGTACAGCTGATTCAGCACACAGTGAAAGGCTAATTTTGGCACAATTTTCTAGAAATCCGTACAACTGGTTTACATAGAAATCGAGGAGTGGTTTTCACAGAAATCGAGGAGCAATTTGTTGTTTTTCTGCATGTAAATCAAGGTCCATACAATGCATTTAATGCAGGCCGTACAACAACAGTTAAGGCTAAAAGTGGGCACAAAAATTGAGGAGGTCGTATAGCATTTATTGTTGTCTTGTTTGTTGTAATTTACAGTTTGCTGTGAGGCACGAGAAAAGAGATAAGTTGTAAATTTGCTTGCTGATTTTTTGCTAAATATTTCTCACTGTAAAAAAGGCATATTTAGAAATAAAGAAGAGCTCTTGAACTGGTTTTCTCCAAGAGTTGTAGGGGGTTTTTCCAGGGTCACGTTGACAAAAAATCACTGTGATCAAATGTGTTAAATGACTATTTGTACCTGCTGATTTTTTTATTTCTGCATTTTTCAGCATTCTGTAAAATTTCCAGAATTTGTGTTTTCAGCAAAAATTTATTTTTTCAGTTGTTGAATGTATGGATACGGGAAAGGGAATTTAACTATATGGGAGAAATAAGGTGAAACCTAAAACCGGGGTAGGAAATGAGAAAGTTTTACAAGAGTCTGGCTAACTAGGAACTAGATGCATAGTCCCTAGCAGAGTCACAAATTCTGTTGTGGGGTAAAATGCACGAGATGAAAACTACCCTCAAAGGCCTTCTCGGGACCTTCGATAGACTGTAATATTATCTACAAAAGCTACCAGTTACACACATGTTCATCTATCAAACATAAATTGACAGGGTATGGAAAGAGGATCACCTTTGGTTCCTTCTAGATTCACTTGGGGATCTCCGTGCGGTAAGAAGAACTCCTTCCAAGCTGGTTCGAAGACAATTCTTGCACAAAGGACAAGGCAAACCAATCACAATATACATTTCTGAAAACAAATGTAAGAATCCATAACACACATGTATAAATGTATAACTTAACTACTCAACTCGACAAGTATCAGAATGAACAAATAAATGCACAATATCACCAACACTTTGGAGTAGGGAACACAACTGCAGTTCTATATTCAGAATGGAAGAGTGATTACAACAATTCATTGTATCAGCCTTCCTTACCCCTTCTTCCTCTCTCTCTCTCTCCTTCTTTCAGCTAGCTCCTTCTAGAATATGACAGTTCACAACAGCTCTATCGGCTATCCTTCCAAATGCTCTGATCCCCTTTGCCATGGCCCTCTCATTGCTTATATAGCAATCAAATTAGGGCTACCAAGCTCCATCTAGAGTTAATTAGGGAAAAAACCATGAACCTAACCTATTTACAAGCTTTTTCACATTTTCCTTCATTCTTAGAATAGAATTTCTCCAAATATCTTGATTTTTGGAGTTTCCTTGCTTTTCTTGAACAAATTTAGGGATTTAATATCTAGATATTTATGGGCAGATTCGTTGGCATAACCTTTTCAACATCACTTAAGTTCACTAACGCTCCCCCTGGTCTAACAACAAGAGTTAGCAAGGTGAGTAACGCTCATTTATGCTTGTTAACAAGCTTTATAAAGCAGGTTGTGAGTGTATAGAGATGTTAGTGTGGATTCTGGGCCTGCAATTGTGGTCATTACTTCAATCATCTTATCTTTCACCTCTGATTTGATTAGGAGGTCAATTTGTCCTATAAGAATAAGAAAGAAGACATAGAATATGAAGACGACGATTTTTTCCCACATTGGGTTTCCATCTAAAATCTTGGCGATCATATTTGTTGACGGGTTTCTTATGTATTGTGATTTATTTGTTCTTCACTACATATTGAATGACTCATGAAACCAATAATTCAATGATAAAGTAAAATATTAGATGGAAAGTATGAAAAATAATTAAATTGTATATACATTGTTTTCCTTCACTAAGGTTACATACACACATTAGTTGCATAAAGAACAATCTCATAGAGAATCCATAATATGAAATGAAAAGTTAAAGTTAATTAAAAATAGTAATTCACCCCCCCACAACCTTGGTATTTTTCCTAACAATTGGTATTAGAGTCAAGTTCCTCAGAAGAAGCTTGATCTCCTAAAGGGAGATCTATCAAAATGAGTATCCAAGAGGGAGTATTTTCTTCCAAGGCACCCTTGTTTAATGGAACTAACTTTATATTTTGGAATGTTAGAATGAGACCATATTTGTAGATAGTAGGAGATGATGTATGGGAAATTGTTGAGGGTGGATGTCAATACCTAGCCTCCTTTCCCACAGATAATGCAAGAAGGAGAAATACAAGAACAATGAAAATGTGGTAAATTTTATTTTGGGAAGTTTAGCTGAATCTATGTTTGTGAAATTCATGCAGCTGAGCACTACAAAGGAAACATGGGATAAGCTTGTCCAAAGCTATGAAGGTGACACTAAGGTAAAATGTGCTAAACTTCAAACATATAGAATTTAGTATGAGACTCTTAAAATACATAACACTGAAATAATTACAAGATTTTTCCTTAGAGTAGATACAATGAACAATCTTGGTGACGAAATAAAGGAAATTGTTGTTGTTAAAAAATTCTTGAGATCACTAACCCCAAAGTTTGATTCCAAAATCTCAGCCATTGAACAAATGCGGGATTTAAATAATCTAACCCTTGAAAAACTCCATGGGATATAGATAGCTTTTGAGATGAGTAAAGGGGATACATCAAGTGTTAGAGAAGCAACATTCAAAGCCACATACAAAGGGAAAGAAAAGGAATATCCTAAAGGTACAAGCTACATTTTAGATGAGGAAGAAGCGAATTGGGTGAGAAAGTTGCAAGTGGGAATTGGTAAATTCAAAGGTAAGATTCCCTTTAAATGTTTTGCTTGGGGAAGAATAGGTCATTATGCATCCAAATGTCCACATAAAGAAAATCATGATAAGAAGGAAAAATGAAATGATATTGAAATGAAAATTTCCAAAACTAAGTTTTCTTCCAACAAAAGTTTTTATTCTAATGAAGATATTCAAATCATATCTCATGATCAAGAAGATTAAGATTCATATTATAACATTTGTTACCAAAAACTTATCGCTCTTGAAGATCGATGAACTAATGAATCAAATAGTTGTGAAGAAGACAATTTAATGCAAGCATTGAAAGAAAATCATAGACTTAGAGGTGCAAACAAAGAATTGAAACTAAAGAAAGAAGTATAGTCAAGGAAATAAACATGTTAAGGATGCAGTTGAAGGAAACCAATACAATCACATTAATCTTAGCAAAACAACTTCAATGAAGGGAAAAGCATTGTGAAAAAATAGAATGAGAAGTTTTGACTCTAAGGAAAGATTATGAGAAAATCAACAAATCGGTAAAGGCATCTAAATATCTAGAGAAGATTATAAATGAACAACACTCTCATGTAGTGAATACAGGAATTGGATACAACCATATGGCTTTAGATTCACAAAGCAATGAAAAAACCAACATAAGGTGTTTCAAAAGAAAACTGAATCAAGTGAATCATCTTCACCCAGATCAAAGTCAAGATCAGTACCGAGATATAAAAAATGGTTTTCCAAATATTGTTTTTCATGTAAATCGTTTGGGCATAATCTCATTGATTGTAGGTCAAACATATGGAATGGAAGCAAAATATTTGATAAGCTCCACAAGTTTGAGCACATGATTAGAAATTGCAAGAATATTTGGAGGAAGAAAGAACATCAGTCATAGACGTAGGGAAGATTGTCCCTACTATAGTCCATTGCTCTTAAAATTAATATTTCTAACAGTGACTGCATAAGTGAATGTGAGGTACATAACCTCATGAAGAACAAGTGATGGTTATCAGGTCCACAAGATCACTGGTGTATGATCTCAGGGGGATATATGAATGTGTATCTTGATGATCATTCCCTATGTTGTTTTGATACTCTTAATGATGTTTATGTTACTAACATTGAATATGATGAAGTAGTAGTGAACATAAACATACATGACATGTTCACGCGGAGTTCTGACTATAAAAATTGATAGTTTAGATTAGGTATGTAGTTTCTATGAGAGACAATTGTGTGTGTATGTGGTTTTTGATCCAAACAGTCACATATGCCTCTCAGTAATGAAAAAGAAGTACGACATATTCAGGGGAAGCTTCTCATAAGCTTCCATCAGTTATTATTGGTTTTTTGTTTTGAAATTAGTTTGTTGCAGTTTGGTTAATGAAGGCCAAGTGTTTGTTAGGTGGCTCATGATAATGTTATGAGTTGTTATTGTTTATGATGCAATGGATATTTGATGCATTTGTTTATTGATGAGAAGGATATGATCAGATTTTATTGGCACGGGTTTAGGGGGAGCATCTTCTATGCTTCTAATGGTTCATTGTCGAAATTGTGGCTTCTTGAGTTATCCCTATTGAATTATGTAGACTATGATTGCTAGTGATTTTAATAACTGGCTATCATTGTTGTAAATACTAAAAAATATACATATTGTGGCCATTATTTCATGAGTTACCAATGATGCATGGATTGTATATGGTGAAGTTATGGATGATTCCTATATTTTTATTGAGTTACATTTGGAGAAGTTGTTAATGGTGTACTATTCTTTCTAATCTCTTGATAGAGGAGAATGTATATTCTATGGCCACTATTGATGTTGGTTGATGGCTTATGATGTTGAATGTACTCTTGGTTTGCACACATGTTGTTGATGATATTGAAGAGATTGATGCTACACTTTCTTATCTGATTATTGCTTCTTGATGATCACGAGGTTCATGTTGTTATTATGTTATTATTGTCGGATGATTATATTGCATATTCCTATATGATACATGGTGGTAGCTACTAATTCTCAGGGTTTAAATCCCTGATTATGATTATGAATGTCATGTATGTATCTTGGTGTAAAGGTTATAAAAAGACCTATGTTGTAATCATTATAAAAATTCATTCATGTATGGGCTAGTTGGATCAAGTCATGTACACAATCTCATTATTTTGGGACATTGATGTAGAGTTGGCTCCAATATGTAAACCCATTATGTTGGGTGATTAATGTAATCATGGGAGCATAGAGTCATTGGTAATAGGAAAGGTAATATTTTTTTGAGTCATATATCCTTGTACTTTTATTATATATACTTAGAAGGTCCAACATATGCTTAGGAGGAGCATGGTCAATATGAAGATTTTCGATTTCATATCAATGGACCATATTTATAGTATTGAGCTCTACAAGGGAAGTATCTCATTAAGCTTGCTTCAAACCTTTTCCCTTGATATCAAAGGGGAGAGAAGAATTGGTGTTTGCATATGTGTTTGTCGGTGTTTGAAGGTGGTTTCCAAACACCAAAGTGGTTTCCATGAAGTCCAAACAGGGAGATTGTTTGCATTCATGGCTAATGTGTTGTCCTTGATGGCAACCTACTTGAAAACTATGTACTTGATTTCAACAAGGAAATAATGTTATGGTCATGGAACTAATGTAACTATCAAGAATATTGGTACAGATGTTACAACGGATGTGGATAGAGAAATGGAAATTCAAATATATATGGATGACAAATGTAAAATAAATTAATAGTATATGTGGTTCATGGGAAGAAGGGTCTCGTACATATGCAGGTCTTGTGAAAAAATGTTGCATACATAATACGCACCATGGAAATCTAGATACCATGGGTGATTACAATGGTATTTTCCCATAGTAGTTGGGGCATCAATGTTTATTTGATCCTGTCAACAAATAATAACAACATTACCAAGGGATTTAACTAAGGTATTGGTGAAGGCAAAAGGTATATAAGGAGATGGAGATCAATGTGTTAGGAGTGAAAATAATGGATCATTTATGTGTGATTTGATTTGGAACAAGTGTGCGCCATGGAGCAAGGAGATGGATCACATCCAATAGATCTGAAAGTGTAGTGAAGACTAATGAATATACTTTCTTCATCTATTTATGCTTGTCGCTAACACTATTAGATATGTAGCTATGATGATGGTATTATGTGAGCGTAGTGATGCATGTTGATATATGGATTTAACAAATGTGATTTGCAACGAATATATGATTTAGTAGTTTAAGATATGTATGCTAGTTTTCTTCAGTAAATCTGCGCACATATTCATATATGGTTCTATATTATCATGTTTAAATTATGTGATGATTTGTTCAACATGTTGAAATATATACACAAGTGTTATGCATGGTAGTCACATATATACACAAATATGCTTTATGGAAGTTTCATATATGTACTAAGGTTTGATTTTCTCGTTGATGATGACAATTGATAATGTCTGTTTTATTTGTTGTTGTTTGTCAATGACATCACAATAAGCATGGTCTATATTTGGGAGTGATTGGATTGGTTAGGTTGTGGCTTGGTGTATTGATTAACGATGATGCTGCATTATGATTGGGTATTCAATCAGTTATTGTTGATATATCTGTGATTAATTGATGTTGTGACTCACTATTTGGTGATTCAATGATTTAGTTTGACAATGTTTTGGTATTCAACGATTTGAGATATGTACGCAGATGTTATGCAGAGGAAACATGTATATATGCGAGTATTCTTCAAAACAGTCACGTATATATTATGATGTTAGTATTGATCAAGGTTTGAAGTGACTGCACATTATTTCTTTGATGTATGTTTGTTATCCAATAGTATGATTAATGAGTGAATAGTTAAATTCTTGAGGTGTGATAGTATTACTTGGTATTGTATTGATTTTTCATCTAGTGCTTTGCTTGATGTTCAGTTCAGTGGTTGTATTTCTTCAGTACTCAGTGGTTTGATGTTTTAATGATTAATTGGTTTACAGTGCTTCAGTGATTCTGATTTTTAAATTCAGTTTGATATTAGCTTGGACGTATTGTTGGTGTGGGTCTAGTGTGAAAATATGATGAAAGGTGGTCTACATGTTTTGATGTGTATTTGAGACTCGTGGATTTAGTCTAATATATTATGAAATGTGGTCTACGAAGGGTGTTTAGGGTTGGAGCCTTCAGTAAGGGAGATGTAGTGTCTTTTTAGTGGTATCTAGTAAATTTGTCCAGGGAGTAGGTGCTCCCTTTTGGTAGGAGCCGGTAAATGAGATCAGGGGGCTGTAGCTCCCTTCTAGTGGGTTTTGGAGAAAGAGTGGAGGTTGTAGCCTCCTTCAGGTGGGTTCCTACGTGTTGGTAAGAGTATGCATTAATGCAAGATGTAATGAATGTTTTCTTTATATAATAAGAAAGAAGACAAAGATGACAACAATGGTCATTTTCTCCCACGTTGGATGTCCACCTAAAATAATAGTGTTCATATGTGTTGCTTATGTCTTGTGATTTATCTACTCTTTACTATATAATAAATGACTATTGAAATTAGTAATGCAATGATATAGTTATATATTATATGGAAAGTATGAAAAATAAGAAAACTTGATATACATTGTTTTCCTTCACTGAAGTCGCGTACACACATTAGTTTCATAGAGAATAATAGCATGGCAAATTCAAAATATGAAATGAAAAGTTAAAGTGGATTAAAATATTGATTGACCCCCTGCCCCCTCCCCCGCCTCTGAGTTTTTTTCCTAACATCAAACTCTTAATGATTGATGAGAAAAAGAATTTTGATGTTTGGTAGTGAGTTAATTCATAAGACATCTATGATATCTGGGAAAATCCAAGATATCATGGAAATGAGGGGATCAACCAAGTTGGCATGCAAATAAAATATCTAAACATCTAGATTCATCCAAACTTATCTCCATGGAAGATGGGATATCTTAATACTTGGGAATCTAGGACTTGAAATAATGGCAAAGAAAAATACAAAATGACAAGGGAATGCCATTTTGTTACAAAATTTTCACCTTTGAAGTGATCATTATGTGTTATGCCTATCATCACAACTCATTTTCAAGGCTCATAATGTATGTGGCTTATCAGAGGCAACCCCACAAGTCTAAATTATGCAACACTTCTTTACCATAAAATTTCCTCCTCTTGTTCCATGGATGGCATTTCTTTAATAGATAGCTTGAAAGAGTGATCACATTGAACCTAGACTCTTTCTTGCCCATGTTTGATATGGTCCTTTCATCGTCATCCTTAAAAAGTAAGTAAATTTGACCTTGTTTTCTCTTATCCACTAGCACTGCCACTTCAACTCTCTTTTGCAATGTAACTAAAGAGTTGTTGATCCCTTCACCTCTACATGTCATGTCAGCTGGAGCATTGTACGACCTAACAATGATATACATCATTATCCAAGCCACATTGAAGGTGTAAAACATGAGTTTTTCTGAAGCTTCTATAGAACAATTTCTACACCTCAACTTTCAAGATCATGTTCTTCCCTAATGAACCTAAGGGGGTGACATTTTGAGTTATAAACCTTGATTAAATTATGTCCATGTTAAGGGAAAATGTGCTACACCTAGCGGTTATAGTGGTCGTGGATGAAATTGACCTAGTCTCACATGATTACGAGACCAAGCTATTTTCCAATTCCACTAATCATAAAAAAGGTTGACATGTTAATAAGTAACATGGTCAGCCATGGGAAAACAAGGTCAACCATTGTCGGCTAGGGTAAAACATGTTCATTGATAGTGAATATGATCAACCATGGTTAGACATAGTCAACTGTATGCAAACATTGTCAACCATTGTCAATCATGGTCAACTATGGGAAAACATGTTCAACAAATTGTCCGTGGTTGACCACTAAACCATGGTTGACCATGCTCATCCATGGTGAAGTGGTTAATAATGCTTGAGTGTGCAACCATGGTCAACTCCTTGGTAGTGGACAATTCATTTATCATGGTTAGCCATGATCAATAATGGGTAACTATGGTCAACCATGGATAAGTGGTCAAGTATGGTCAACTAGGATATGACCTTAGAAAATATGGTCAACATGGACAAACCATGATCAATATGGTTGATGATGCTTAATCATTGACTACCATGGAGAACCATGGTTAAACATTGTCAAATATACTCAACCATGATCAACCATGGTTGTCACAATTGACCATGGTCAAACATGGTCAACCATCTATAACCCTTCACAACAAGATAAACTGATGCCAAGTAGTCAACCAAGGCCAATTGGTTAATCATGGTGAAGTGGTAAACCAATTCAAGCTATGGTCAACGATCATTGAGCGTTGAACCATAGACAACCATTGTCAATCCATGTCTATACATGGTCGAACCAAGGTTGATCATGGTCAATTTGATCATACATGGTAAACCAAGGTTATTCATAATCTATCATAGTCATCTATAGTTAAATGTGGACAATCGTAGTTAGGTATGGACACCCATACTCAACCACATCATGAATGTAATAAACCATCATGAATCATAACTTGACCATGTTTAGCAATAGTTGACCATGTCAACAAAGGCCATATAAAATCAACTATTGTTTATTAATCCTCCTCAAGGACGTCCACCATCAACTGACAACAACCACTTCAATAAAAATGAATAATAAGAATAAGAATAGTAATTTATTTTAAAGATCTTTCCAAAGTCAAACATTGAATTGGTGTTAGAGGATTGTTCAACTCTATGTAGATTTAAACCTATAACCTCTTATAAAGAAAAACATAACTTTTTAACCTATGATATAGCCACTTCATAAAAAAATAATTAAGTAACTTGTATCCATCACCTTTATTATAGTGAGTTATTGCTAATAAAGTAACAAAACATAGTCATTGAACCTAAAGGCTCATTCTACAACCCAATTTTACTCATGTCAGCCAAAAAAATCAAAATATAAAATTAAAAAAATTAAATAAGTATATAAAACATTTAAATAATACATACTCACAAAAAATTGGATGGCTCTCACTGATATTAAATCTTTATTTTATATAAATCTATGCTAGTTAAATAATAAAATACTCTAAATATTTAATATATACCTACCAGAAATGAAATGGGGAATATAATGTAACTTTTTGTTTCCATGTTCGAAAGTATAACGATTACTTTTCTGCAGAGTTTGTAAATAGCTTCATTGATATTTTCACACCATTTTGTTGATTGCGGTGGAGAAGTTGACCACGTGCACACGCAGAGACACAAGGATGACGCACTAACATATGCCACACCCTAATTTTGTGACATATTTAGGTTATGAACGGAAAAGGAGTATAACACAAAGAGAAAACAAGACGACGAAGTATTCGTGCACCGGCTAATATGGGTTTCTCTAGCTCCAAAATGCGTTCGGAGAGTGTTGGTATCCCCGAAGGCTATGTTGATCAATTGGTACAAGAATTTGCTTACGATCCAATTCGTCTACCGCTTACAAATGACCCTGCTCAGGTTCTTTACAACCGCAGGACACTGGAGAATATCTGGGACGCCAAACACGAAGCCCTTAACCCATTCACCCGCCAGCCCTTCAATGTTGGCGATGCCATTCCGCAGGCTGAACTGAGGCAACAGATGTGCCAATACGTCGTGAGAAACGCAAGTTTAGACGTCATTCCTGACTATACCAAAGTCCTGAGCGAGAGCGATATGAAAAATCTGTTAAATCAATTGATTTCAGACTACAAGTCTCTACTTAATGCTGACAAGGCGAAGAAGATAAAGTTGCAGCAAAATCATTGCTGGAAGGCCCTGTGGCAGAGACTTAATCTGCTACGTCTATGTTGCCAGTACAGGGCAGAAAATAGGGAGCTGTTCTGCTCAATCAGGGGATATGAATGGTTGTACCAAGTCATAACTGAAAAGCTAGTTTATTTATGCCGGAATTATTACTCTTCATGTGATGATGCAAAGGAAGTGTGCAAAGAAGTGGCTCGGTTCCTCGATATTATTGGTTTGAATGACAGCGATTTGGCGAAGGTATCTGAAGACTTTATGTGGGCCTCTGTACACATTCTATCTAACCTTGCAAGAGAGTGCGATTATGTGAAAGGTCAGAGTATGCTTTTAAGAATTTACCGTCGGATTTTTTACGACTGCGACAATGGACACAGGAAGGTTTTCTGCCCCTGCACGGTCCGAGTCGCTCTCTATATATTAGGGCGCGAGAATGTTAGCGACATATCTAATGAAGACTTGTACAATGGAATGACAATTCTCGATGCTGTGTGGCTTCAAAACGAGTCTCTTTGCATTTCAGAGTCTGATTACGTTGACATTATCGTCGACGTTGTAAATCTTTGCATTTGCCGCCTCAAGGATCTCCATGATGCAGCTATAGCTGATCGTGAAAAACCCCATTGCTGTGATGAAGTTGATGAAAAAGAGAAAAATATTTATTTGATAACCATAGCACTAAACAAAGGGCTCTGGTTAATTAATTCCATACTCACAGTTGCGTCTTATGAAGGGCAAGACGTATTCATCTCGGAAGCCAAGCAGAAGCTGCAAGATTTAGATATAGTAAGCATAATTGTCCGGCTGGTAAGACTTGCCCTCGCTGGTTTCAAAAATCTGTGGGCATCTCATGTGCAATTTGGTTTAAATATTGTAGCGGCACTTTATGGAGGAGGAGGCGATATAAGAAGAGACGAGGTGGTTCTTGTGTTTGGAGATTTTCTTAGAAGCAATAGTGTGGATGAGTATGGCCCACATGTTAAGGTGTTACTGCAAAAATTTTCGAGCGATATCAACGCAGTTTAGGCGGTCACCATGGTTCTAGGATCGAGGAATCAAATTATTTTCATGTTATATATTTGGTGAGCTAGGTATGCATTTTAATTGCAAATTGAGTATATCTTTGACTAGACTGTGTAGTACGTTACCTGATTAAAGTATGGTTGTTTTTTTATAACCTAAACATTCCTTTTACAATACATTAGAAGAATAGTACTAAATAAGGGTGAAATATTCATCCATTTGAATGTGCACATAATATTGAGAAAAAGAAACATGTGAAGTCATTCTTACAGAAATAAGTAAGGTATAATAATTTAACTCGGATTATAGGAACTTTATATTTTGATTTCAATATGAAGTATAGGTGGATTCTTACATGTATGATGAAGTATAGTGGAGTTTTCAATAATGTTTTCATATTTATTTAATTTAATAATAATTTTATTAGAAAACTGGTTGATAACTTTATGTTAGATTATTGGAAAGGAATGTTTAGTTGTTATCTTTTCTTTCTTGTTTTTATAAAACATTGTCGTCGTTATATAAATACCTACATCAATAGTGTGGCTTAATTGAACTTTATAAATACAAAAAATAATTTAATGATAATTGTGTTGTGTATTTATTATGGTCAAAGAAATATTATACGATAAAAATATTAATAGAGTTATTTATTAATTTAATGATAATTGTGTTTTGTAGTTATTATTGTCAAAGAAATATTATATAATAAACCATATTAATAGAGTTATGTTTTAATTTATTAAGAAATTGTGATGCAGAAAATTATCTTTTAAAATATTTAATACTTTATTCATGTCTAAAATTTCTATCATTTGTATGAGATTTCTTTTTTAAGGTGAATAAAATGAGTATGTGCAATAGTCATGGTCTCCCAATTCACTTACCATTATTTATATGAAGAAACCTATTCTATTTCTGAGTAAAATTTACTAAAATCCATAAAAATAACAAATTATGTCATTAAAAGTTAAACATGTTATAAGTCAATTTAAAAGATAGTTATCTCGATGATCAAGCATAACAAAAGTCATCTCTTTAGTGTGCATGTCTGAGTAAAACATCCTCCATGGGTCGAAAAACTGCTCCTCACTCAATACATCATCATCAACAAAGCCCATGTTATTACTCCAAGCCACATTAGGGGGACATCACAAGACTAGGGTATGATGTCTTCACCTAGAAATGTGTACCATCCCTCCCAAGAGGATATCAAGTCATCATCACCATCAAAATAGTTCAAAACTCATGAAACAACCATCAAGAAGGTATAATGCTAGCCTAGGGATGTTTTAGTCTTATAAGAAACACCCTAGACCCATTGTGCAACACTGTAGGCTCTCGAGGGATAAGAAAAGATCATTTGTGTTGGATACATCTGAAGTTTAGTGTTCCTCATATAATAGTCAATGTCTTGGTTGTGCTTCCGAGAATGTTAATCAAATGGGGTTGGAATCCTTGTAAAGTGTTGGAGAAGTCTCAAAAAATACCTCAAGGGATGATAGCTACACTTAGGATTAAGCATCTAAATCATACCCTCTAAAGCAAATGAGGTCATCATGAATGGTAAAATAATTATAAGAGCATCACAATAGGAAATATCTAATGCAAGAGGCACCAAAGCACTTTACACAAGTAGAATCTTCAAATCGCTTCCTAACTTATGATTTCTAAACAAGCTACCATGCTTTGATATGGGAGGTTTATTAAAAGGTCTTATAATGTGCTTCCAACTTTTAACTACTACAACAACGCTCTTCATTCCCTCTTAGTTCCTTGTCTCTAAAGGAAATTGAAGGGCCCACTTTTTCAAGATAAATGAAAGATCATACTATTAAGTATGCGAAGCTTCTATGAGCCTTAATTAGCCCTCTTGGGTTGATATATTGGGGGGAAATTTGAAAGCCTAATTCAACCTATTTGTCTTGTCCAAAACCAATAGGTAACCATTCGTCATACAACCTACCAAGGAAATCCTTAGAGAGAAGTTTCCACTTGTTTTTTCTTACACTTCAGTTCCCTCTTGACCTCTAACCTAGTGCTACATGTCAACAGTTGCACATGGAAGACATGTATTTGACAAACAACACAAGAAGAGCTCTGAGGTGCGGATCACCAGGAGCTCCTACAAGAAAATACGCCGCTTAGGCTTCACATTAAACTCCCATAATAAATAGATACACTTAGTTAGTGATAGTGAATCAAATCCCTAAATGATAGGAACTGAATGTCCAATAATCACGCAATCTCCATTAACTCTAACACTCCCCCTTAATGGAGAAAGGGTTCTTAAGCACACCTAATATGTCCCTAAACAAATCAAACTTGAGTCTTTTGAGAGGCTTAGTAAATATATCAGCCATATTATCACAAGAATTATAATATTCAACACAAATCTCTTTGGACTACACCTTCTTCGTGACAAAATGAAATTAATTGTCTATGTGCTTAATGTTTTTATGAAACAGAGGATTGTAGGTGAGTTTGGTGGAACTTTGATTATCGCAATTAAATACCTACATCAATAGTGTGGCTTAATTGAACTTTATAATACAAAAAATAATTTAATGATAATTGTGTTGTGTATTGTTTATGGTCAAAGAAATATTATACGATAAAAATATTAATATAGTTATTTATTAAATTTATTAATTTATGATAATTGTGTTTTGTAGTTATTATTGTCAAAGAAAATTTATATAATAAACAATAATTATTAAGTTATTTTTAATTTATTAAGAAATTGTGATGTAGAAATTTATCTTTTAAAATATTCAACACTCTATTCATGTGTAAAATTTATATCATTTGCATGGGATTTCTTTTTTAGGTGAGTAAAATGAGTATGTGAGATAGCGATAGTCTCCAAATTGACTTACCACTATTTATATAAAGAAACCTATTCTATTTGTGAGTAAAATTTACTAAAATCCATAAAAATAACAAAGTATGTCATTAAAACTCAAACATGTTTTAAGTCAATTTAAAATATAGTTATCTCGATGATCAAGCATAGCAAAATTCATCTCTTTAGTTTGTAGGTGTGAGTAAAAAATTCTCCATGGGTTGAAAAAGTGCTCCTCCCTCAATACATCATCATCAACAAAGCCCATGATATTACTCCAAGCCACATTAGGGGGACATCACAAGACTAGGGTATGATGTCTTCACCTAGAAATGTGTACCATCCCTCCTAGGAGGATATCAAATCATCATCATCATCAAACTAGTTCAAAGCTCAGGAAAAAACCATCAAGAATGTAGAATGCTAGCCTAGGGATGTTTTATAGTCTTGTAAGAAACACCCTAGACCCATTGTGCAACACTCTAGGCTCTTGAGGGAGAAAAAATTATCATTTGTGTTGGATACATATGAAAGTTAGTGTTCCTCATATAATAGTCAAAGTCTTGGTTGTGCTTCCAAGAATGTTAATCAAATGGGGTTGGACATCCTTGTAAAGTGTTGGAGAAGTCTCATAAAATACCTCAAGGGATGATAGCTACACTTGGGATTAAGCATCCAAATCATACCCTCTAAAGCAATTGAGGTCATCATGAATGGTAAAATAATTATAAGAGCATCACAACAGGAAATATCTAATGCGAGAGGCACCAAAGCACTTTACACAAGCAAAATCTTCAAATCGCTTCCTAACTTATGATTTCTAAACAAGTTACCATGCTTTTATATGGGAGGGTTATTAAAAGGTCTTATAATGTGCTTCCAACTTGTACCTACTACAACAACGCTCCTCATTCCCTCTTAGTTCCTTGTCTCTAAAGGAAATTGAAGGACCCACGTTTTCAAGATAAATGAAAGATCATACTATTAAGTATGCCAAGCTTCTATGAGCCTTAATTGGCGCTCTTGGCTTGATATATTGGGGGGAAATTTGCAAGCCTAATTCAACCTATTTGTCGTGTCCAAAACCAATAGGTAACCGTTCGTCATACAACCTACCAAGGAAACCCTTTGAGAGAAGTTTCCACTTGTTTTTTCTTACACTTTAGTTCCCTCTTGACCTCTAACCTAGTGCTACATGTCAATAGTTGCACATGGAAGACATGTATTTGAAAAACCACACAAGAGGAACTCTGAGGTGCAGATCGCTAGGAGCTCCTACAAGAAAATTATACACCGCTTAGGCTTCATATTAAACTCCCATAATAAATAGATACACTTAGTTAGGGACAGTAAATCAAATCCCTGAATGATAGGAACTAAATGTCCAAGAAAAGCACAATCACGACTATGTAGCAATAATCACCTAATCTCCATTAATTATGAAACTCTCCCTTAATGAAGAAAGGGTTCTTAAACACACCTAATATGTCCCTAAACAAATCAAACTTGAGTCTTTCGAGAGGCTTAGTAGATATCTCAGCCATATTATCACAAGAATTACAATATTCAACACAAATCTCTTTGGACTAAACCTTATCCCTGACAAAATGAAATTAAGTGTCTTTGTGCTTAGTGTTTTTATGAAACACAGGATTGGAGATGAGTTTGATGGAACTTTGATTATCACAATTGATAACCGTATATTCTGTCTGTTCTTCTCCTGCATATTGGATAAGTCTGTGCAACCAAGTGCCTCACATGCTACTGCACACTTAGCTTGATATTCTACTTCTACTAAGGATAAAGCTATAGTATTTTGCTTCTTGCTGCACCAAGGGATGACCTCAGACCCAATGCTAAAGGCATAACCTGTAATTGATCTTCTATCATCTAAATTTCCTGCCCAATCATAGTTTGTATAACCTATCAAACTAACACTAAATTAGTCAAAATACAAAATACTAAAGTATGAAGTTCCTTGCAGATACTTGAGTACTCCTTTTGCTACAATCCTATGGTTCTCATGAGGTCGAGTCATGAACTAACTCAAAACACTCACTGCATAAGCTAAATCTGGTCTTTTCGTAGTCAAATAGATAAGGCTACCAACCAATTGTCTATACAATGTTGCATCTGCATATTTCGAACCATCATCCACCTGAAGTTTGTTGTTCTACTGTAAAGGCACAAATGCAGCCTTGCACTCATCCATTTTAAATTTAGTCAACAAACTCTTAGCATACTTACCCTGGGACAAGAATTTTTGGTTTGAATATATCCAAATTTCTAGACCCAAACAGTAATGCATTTTTCCAAGGTCCTTCATCTCAAATTTCTATGATAACTACTACTTGATTTCTTCAATGAGATTGTATGCACTCTCTGTCATGATCAGATCATCTACATATAAATAAATAAACACTATTTGTCACTCATCATTAAGCATAGTATGCAAATTGGGATCATTTTTACTCCATTTATAACCATGCATGGGGAAAAATGAGTCAATTTTTTTGTACCGAGATCTAGGAGCCTGCTTTAAACCATATAAAGCTTTGTTTAATCTACATACTAAGTGCTCTTCTCCCTTCTTAACAAACCCCTCAGGCTGCACTAAGTATACTTCTTCTTTTAAATCACCATTTAAGAAAGTAGATTTAACATCTAATTGATGTATTTTCCAATTATCCTTAGTAGCTCAAGCAATAATTAGTCTAATGGTATTTAGTTTTGCAACAGGGGCAAATGTTTCCTTAAAATCTATACCTTCTTTCTGGGAATACCGCTTTGCAACCAACCTTGCTTTATGCTTATCAATAGACCCATCTGCTTTAAATTTCAATTTAAATAAACATCTACAACCTATGGGTTGTTTGCCATGAGGAAGCTTTACTAGATCCTAAGTATTTTTCTTAATAATATATTCATATTCCTCCTTCATTTCTTCCTTCCATTCAGAACTTTTACTTGCTTCATAAAAATTAGAAGGTTATGCAATGTTTAACATACGAGTCATGAGCGCACAACCCCTATATCGGGCTGGTAACTGTTTTGGTCTGCTAGATCTCCTGAGCAATGGGGGTTCAACTATTCTATTATCTTCTTCTCTTGGTGGACTAAACTTGATTTCTTCCTCTTTATCCTGCTGCTCTTGTTGTTACTGTTGTTGCTTCTGTTGTTGTTGTTGTTGTTGTTGTTGTTGCGTTGCTGTTGCTGATTGATCCCTATTTCATTATCCTCTTCTGAAAGTAAGGGTACATGCCATTCTTAAATGTTTTGAATAGGATTTCCATCATCAACCTATTCATGGAGTACTACGTCTCTACTAACAAACACCTTGTGAGTAGAAGGATCAAAAATTTTATAAGCCTTATACTCACTGCAGTATTCAATGAAGGTACATTTAATGGCCTTTGAACCTAACTTCTTCCTATTCTCTTTGGGAACATATGCAAAGGCTTTACAACCAAATACTCTAAGGTGAATTACCGCACGCTTGAAGCCAAACAATGCTTGAAAAGGAGTCTTATAATCAAGACTTTTAGTAGGACTCATATTCTTCAAATATACTGCAGTATTGACAACTTCTACCAAAAATTCATTAGTTAGATTCTTACCTTTCAACATACTGCGAGCGCACTCCACGAGTGTTTTTTTTTCCTCTCAGCTACTCCATTTTGCTGAGGAGTGTAAGGTGTTGTAAACTGCTACTGTATCCCGTGCTCTTTGCAGTATTTGATGAAAACCCCTTTCTTTAATTCTCCACCTTGATCTGATCGAAGAATCCTGATGAACTTTCTTGTCTGCTTCACAATCATGTTTCTGAGTTGCTTGAAATACTCAAAAGAATGACTCTTATGTTTAATAAAGTATACCCATGTGAATCTTGTACAATCATCAAAAAAGATTAGAAAGTAGTAGGTCCCACCTAAATATCTTGTCTGCATCGGGCCACATAAATCAGTGTGTACAAGTTGGAGTATATCCCTCTGTTTCCTATCTTTAATAGCAGAAAATTCATCTCTATGTTGTTTACCAAATGCACATGCTTCACAATCAATATGTAGCTTTTTCAAAATAGGAAGGCCATCTACCATACCTTTGTTCTACAATAAAAGAAGGTCACTGAAATTGATGTGCCCAAGTCGTTGATGCCACAAATTTTTAGCAGACTTATCCTATGACATCAATGCTTGTTGTAGTGTACTCTTCACATCTATTTTGTAGAGTTATCCTATGTGAATACCTGTAGAAATAGGCTTCATCTGGTCCAACAATTCTTTAATAATACAATGAGATTTAAAAAATTCTACCTTGAGATCCTGATCTGTAATCTTTGATACAAAAATTAAGTTCTTCTTAATACAAGGAACATTCCACACATTAGATATATTCTGGATCCTTCCATCATGTAGAGTAACAAGAACATCTCCATGTCCCTTGATCTCATACCCTCTATTATCACGAAGGTATACTTTTACTCCAGTGTTGGATTCTCTAAAATTTCTGAACCATTGCTTTCTAACTGTCATATGTGAGGAGGCTCCAGAATCTACGAACCAAATATTTGATTCATCCTCCTCAGTAGCTAAAGCAGACTCAACCTCATCCATAAACAATCTGACATCCTGATTCTGATATGCATCTGCATTAGCCAAATGACTTGCATGTCTTCTCTGCTTGCAAATCTCCCCATCTTCCTTTTTCTTATGGAAAAATTTAGCAATATCACCTATCTTACCACAATAAAATCATTTAGGAGTAGAGTCATGTTTATGCAAGGTCATACCTTGTGGTGTCCTTTCTCTTGATGCACTGCCTCTCCTGTGATCAGCCACTACTTTCCACTTGGGTTTGAACTTTGTCATCAATGCAAGATCTAGATTTTGAGGTTTGAGAGACAACCTCCTTTCCTCTTCTTGTAGAAAATCCCCAGTGAGCTCTTCAAAGCCTGGAGGATTTTCTCTTGCATTCAATCCAGTTATAAACAACTGATAAGCATCCGTCATGTCATTCATGGTAATTATCACCAGATCATCATTTGCCATGGTCTGACTGATATCAGTTAGTTTATCTTTAACTTCCTTTATCCGAGATATGAATGAAGAAATGGACTCATTCTCCTCCATATTGATTGAGAAATCTTCTTCCTGAGGTACAAGGTTCGACTGGTGTTCTTGATCTCATACATCTCTTTGAGAATCGTCCAAATGTCATTCGTTGTCTTGCAATCCTGAATGTGAGGGATGATGCAATATTTGACTCATAACTTAAGTAGCACCTTCGCCTTCATCTCATTTTTCTCCTAGTCTTGAATCGTTCTATTCGATCCACCAGTTGCAGTAGTCAGAATGACCTCATCACCGGTGGCAATGCCATAGGCATTCTGTCCCTCAAGTAGAGTCTGGAGCTTCAATTTCCAATTTGTGTAATTTGAACCATCAAGCTTATTACTCTCACTGAGATAAGTTTCAGAGATTTGATTATTCATCTTGAATGAATAAAAATCTTCAAAAATTTAAGCAGCCTCTGAATGTTAAAAAAAAATAACATGATCAATGAGAATTTCCTTCACAAAAAAAACCCTAAATGATAATAATTCCTCAAATTTCAAAGGAAATCCGACACTTTTTTTCTTTTCTTTTAAAGATCACTCCAAATTCTCTTAAAAGAAAAAAATATGCACCCCCTTTCTTTTTATTTAAAAAAAAATAAGGAGCCCTCCAAAAAGTAATTTTAGTTTATTTGGATTCTACAAAGAATTTGGAAGCCTATATTGTGACACTTTGAGAGATCAATGTCTTGTAGGTTCTTTAAATTATCAAAACAATCTGGCAAAGTCTTTAAATCATGCCAATTTGAAAGATTGAGGCATTGGAGATTAGTCAAATTACCAAATGAGTCAGATAGGCTCTTCAAATTATGGCACCTTGAAAATTTATCAAAATGCAGCCCACACAATCATATTTGGAAATCAACTTCCAAGCCACTACGCATTCCAATTAAATGCAGGTCCAGCTGCTCCACTGCTTCCACACAGGACCCAGTGCCCTTCTCAATGCAGGTTGTACAACATAACCTTGATTGGCCTCCTTCTCCTCGATGCAAATCCAGCCGACAGCTTCAGGAGTCAGGCTACCTTCAATCATGCACTTCAGCTAGCCCATGCAACACACAAATTTTTTTTGTTTATCGCACTCCTCTTCAGTGATCAACCACAAGCCATCCACCATGACCACAGACTCCCTCACGCGGCTAGGCTGAGCTCCTCGGCTAGCTCCTTCACGTGGCAAGGTTGGGACGATCTTGCCCTTCTACAGACATCCTCCTTAAAAGAAAATGTAGTCCACCATTTTTCACACAGCTTCGAGGCAAAAACAGCTAGAGAAAACGTAGCTAGCACAACTATCATAGTTATTTACCTTGGATCCGTGACTAGTCTCTCATGTACACCAAAATCCTGCGACAATGCAGCAAATTAAAAATGAGCATAGTCCCAAGTGTATCAGTATGATTACTCTTCAGCTCCCCACGATGATTTCGCGTTCCTCAACTTAGTGTACATGTCTCTCCTTCCTGTAACTCTAATACCATGTCAACAATTGCACATGGAAGACATGAATTTGGCAAACAACACAAGAGGAGCTCTCAGGTGCAGATCACCAAGAGCTCCTATAAGAAAATACGATGCTTAAGCTTCACATTAAACTTCCATAATAAATAGATATACTTAGTTATGGATAGTAAATCAAATCCCTAAATGATAGGAAATTAATGTCCAAGAAAAGCACAATCACAACTATGTAACAATAATCACCTAATCTCCATTAATTCTAACACTACACTCATTAGATTGAGACTTATACTTAGTTTGTAAGCCTCCTCTCTCCATGTAATGTCATCTTGCAACTTAAGGGAGCACTATAACACCCCATTTAACTCCTACACAACACCTAGGCTCATGGTTTTCTTTTTTTGGGCCTCCCTCTCAAGATTTTGACTTCGTCAAGCCTTCGTAACTACATCTTGACCTACTATTCAATGCTACACTTCCTTCTTTGTCCTCTTAAGATGTTTTTTTCTTTATTTTAAGTATCCATAGCACCCTCTTGATTCTCTAACGAATGTTATAACACTCTAGAGACCTCCAAGCTGACACTATGTAAGCACATTTGAGATATTATCTCAATTTTAATTACATGGTTCCCTACTAAGAGTTAAGGGAATGTTGTAGAAATCCACTAGTCCTCCAGCTATTATTGTAGCTCATAAAACACCCTCTAACTAGAACTTTATTGAAAATTTTAAACATTTCTCTCATTTTAAAGTCATCTTTTGAGCTTTTAACCACTTTAATTCAAGTTAACATTAGATAAAAATGAGAAAAGCTCAAGTAAAAGAAAGAAATTCCTTAAGTTACTCATGCAAAGGCAAGTTAAAACACTTTAAAAATAGGTCATTTCCAATTATTTTCCTCACACAAACTTAGCTATATAATTTGAATATTGAATCACCTAAAGTAAAAGGTGTTTTTCATCTTATTTTTTCAAGTAAACTTTAGCCACATCTAACCAAACATTAAGTAAATCTGTTTACTGCTTTTTTATTTTGTTTTTTTATTGTTTACATTTTTTTGTAATTCTTTTTACCTAGTCGCTAATTTTAAGAGATGAAGTGACATCTCATGTTTATTTATTTATTTATTTTATTCTTGTTGGAACACTTTATTAGAGAAGAATGGGACATATTCAACCTTATTTTCCCTCAAAGATTGTCAGGGGATCATTTTCATCTTGTATAAGGGGAGAACTAAATGATCTATGGCTATTGTAAATGAGGACACTAGGCAACTCAGAGTGTGAATGTAGTTCTCCTTTTGCTACTTCAAGGAAGGTTAGAGCATCGGAGGGAGGGTTGTAGATGTATATGTCACTTTATGGGTCTAGAGCATACTTTGAGAACCATGGGGGAAGTTAGAATGTATAGAATCTACATGGATCTGAGACATCCTTGTTTGACTTCACTTGGAAACCCTACAATGGTTATGGAAGAGCCCAAGTGACTCTGGGTGCAAAGAAAGGATTGTAATACCTTGGATATTGTGGTTTGAAGGAGGATGTGAGCTTATTGATTGGAGAATGTTGGGGTTCAATATCTTGGCCTTGATGATATTTGTTATTGGACATATACCTAGCTTCAGTAGTTGTCATTACTGATTCATGGTCCTATATTAAGGATGACTTGTTGTATATAAATGTATAGCAAATATATACATTTATATACATTCTTATGACCATTGGTTTCATATGTTGGACATAGATTGTCACTAATGTCAATATGGAAATATTCGAGGAGCACACAGAGCGAAGAGGAGCAGATGGAGCCAAGAGGAGCCAAGAGGAGTAGATAGAGCCACCAAAGGAACTAATAGAGCATACAGTAGATAGAGCCACCAGAGGAGCTAATAGAGCACAAAGCAGACAAAGCCATTGGAGAAGCAAATAGGGCACAAAGTGTAGGAATTTATAGGGTAAGTTCCTCAGACAGAACACCAAAGGACACCGCTCACAAACAGATCACAGATCAATACACCAGTATTTTGATGTGGTTAAAACCCTCAAAGAGGGAAATAGTCCATGGCCTGAGCCAACGCGGCCACTTTAGGCAATTTATTAATAAAAAGAATGAAAATTTACATAAGCTTCTCTCATGCACGGTTAACCTACAAATGACCCTCCATGCGCTTTAAATAGAATTCATGGACCAATCGGGTGTCAAGCCACGGATCAAGTGTCGGTAATACCGAGGAGAGAATGAACCGTAGGATCACTACATATCGTGACCGTCGGATTGTAAGTTACAAAATGTACAACGGTAAAGAAACACACTTTACCTAACTCTATACCTAACTCTATACTAGACCAAGTTGAACTTAACTATTCCTATGTGTCGGAATATCCTAACAAACAGTTTCCAAAACTTGCGATAATCCCAATGGCTTGTCCTCCGACGATTTCGGTTGGCAGTTGTAGTGGCGGTCACATGCCGTGGTCCCGATACATTTAATGCCGTGGCTAGTGCTAACCTCTGCAGCTATCCCCTCCTGGTCACATGGTGGAGGTCCCCGTTGGTGGTTTAGGTTGGTGGTTTATGTTGCGATTATATATATATATATATATATATGTATATGTATATGTATATGTATATGTATATGTATATGTGTATGTGTATATGTATATGTGTATATATAAACTCCGACGGTTTGATTAAATTTCCCTGTTCACATAGACACATGGTCTCGCTATGGTTTAAATTGGCGGTTAGACTATTTTATGTGTTTTATATTGTTTTAAACAATGTTTTGTATTATTTTACATTTGATTTGGCCAAGAGCTAGTTTTATGGGGTTTAATGTAGCCTATAACTTAGGTAATGTGGTTGGGTGTAACATAGGTTTGGATGTAATAGGTTAGGACTTGAGTCAATGTTTTTCATGCAATTTTTTACATAGATGTAGCATGAATTGGATTTAGCATAATGCATTAGGGTTTTTGAATGGCTTAGCATAGGAATAGCTTAGGGTTTAAGCATATGCTAGGAAATGGCATGAATGATGGTTTAGATGTGTAGAATAGGATTTAGGGCTTAGATTTAGGGTAAGAGTGTATTAGGATTCTTAGGGTAACCAAGATGAATAAGATAGCTTAGGTGTTAGGGTTTAGGTCTAGGCTTAGGATTAGAGTTTCGTTTATCTTTCAAAGACCCATGTCAGCTCTGCACAATGACATCGTTGAAACTGATGCCTTTAGTGGATGATTGACCCTTGTACAACCTTATGGTCTCCATGCAACATTCATCAACATTGCATGACGATGACCATCACATATTTGAAATTGACACTAGTGACAATGACAAGATTATGTTGTCGACCAAGTACTTTAACTTGAACCCTTTTACACAATCAACTATATCAACCATAAATCCTGCAAAGTTGAATGACAAAACACATGTTGTCGACCAAACCCTGGCAGAACTGTTGATGACATAAGTCGATAGCTAGGTACAACATCACATCAACTCAAACGCCATGAAACCATAAAATTACTTGATCAACCTGATCATAACCAACACTGTCGATCTGTCGAAGTTGAAACTAAATCGACAATGAAACTGAACGACACTGAATGACACTTATGAACCCTGATGATGACACTTCAAACACTTGTTCATTTGGATCAATGGATCCTCCTCGATCAGAGGTCTTCTTGATTCCAAACATAAATAATTACATGCCATTGAAAATGCCTTCTTTAGTAAGAAAAAGATTCATTGAGCATAATTTATTTTGAAATCAAACTTGATTAGGATATTCCCATCATTAAGATTAAAAATGTCCACCAATTCATAGGTTGCTTGTAGAAACGTTTTGGTCCTTTTGACCACACTTTCAGGGCTCAAAGTTTGACGAATCATATCTCCTCAATCTTTAGGAGTTATGAGGCATGCTACATTTGAAGCTTTAAATCAATGCAAACTCGATAAATATTAAGAGTTTTCAAGTATTGAAGATGTCATCAATGACAACACCATTCAATAATGCCAATGTGTGCACTATTGAACATAACATTAACTATTTTGTAAATTATTATATGCTTGGATTGCACAATGAATGCATTAAGTTGTTACAGGGTTTTTGAGACAGAGTATTGTGATGAGGTTTTTATAGGGATCTACACATAGATCTAAGTGAATGAGTGCATTGGTAGTTTATTTCCCAGATTTTGTATGACTTATAAGTACTTATACCACATCATTTAGTGTGGGTGCATAGTATCTAATCTATTGAATGAATATTCGTCGATGATATCCTTTTGAATGTGCACTATATAACAATGGTCTTTTTGTTGAGAATTGAACACCTTATAGAATAAAGGTTCATTCCCATGAATCATAGAGGATAATGGCATAATTGTATATGTGACTTATACTAATTTACAAATATTTTCATAAGGTCTTCTGTAGCAATTAATTGTCTTCATGACCTTGTATGATTATTTACTACTATTGCATTTGAAAAGGGCCCATAGTGAAACAGGTTTGGTAGTGTTTGTATGCATAGTGTTGTCTTGTAGATATTATTGTGCATAAGGATTAGTGCTTTGAGAAGAGGTTTTGTATGACAGATTTTCATTCAGAGTTTGTTGTCTTATGCACTAGGATATGGATAGATTTTTTCAGTGAATTTGATATATGTGATGTTTCTACTTGAACCTTGATATGTGTCCATGCTAAGTATAATTATGGCTGATTATTTCATGTGTGCTAGAGCACAGAGATTGTTTCCATCTAGTAGTTATGAAAGATATGTTGCAGGGTTTGCATGCTAAGGTGCTTATTGTAGGGAAATTTTTGTATGGTTACATGTCTTGTTGTTTGAGATGTTCTGAGTTATTATATTTTATGCTACTTAGTGTTGTGATTGAGCTTGAGATCAATATGCTGAATCAAGTTTGATGGCATAAGTGTTACTTATGATGCTAACTAATGCGTTACAAGAAATAATGATAATTTAGGGCTTTGTGACATTATGGATGCTGGTAATTGTAGCTTATTTATATGTATGTTACTAGTTTTTTTATAGTGAAGTTATAAATCATATGTTATGATGATGAAATGTTGCATATTGCAATAGGTTGGAATCTTGTTATCCTACATGTTGAATATTGTCATGATGATGCTATGTCTTGTATGGTGAAAGGTCGATGCTATGAGTATACTGCCATTAGGATTTTGTAGATATATCATCTTGATGAGGTAGTGAAATGTTTAGAATTGAGTGAAGTCAAATTCTTGGTTAGAGTGATAAAAGGTTAATAAATGTTGTCAATTTTCAGAATTTTGATGTTGTTGAATTAGGGATTCGAATTGGCTAAGTGAGAGGGGTTTTTTGTGGATATATGTCATTAATACTTCATGGGAATTTATATTGTAGTGGGATTGAGTATGGATGATATGAGTATAGATTTTGATTGGTTGTTGATGTGTGTGTCTATGCCTTTCAAATAGCTAATTTGTTTTTTTTACATTGTACCTAGTTCTTTGGGTTCTGCGGACACCGTCTCTCTGGATAGAAGACATTCTCATTACTCTAGATTTCCTCCCTTAGATCTTCCATGGTCAAATGGTGGAGAAGCAGAAGGGGTTTATTATTATAGGTGGGTGCCACAATTGATCATTCTAGAACGTCTTGCCACTGCAAATGGAAAACTGCCTTAGAGATGATGATGATGGGTGTCCCATTATGGCCTGACCACCACTTTAACTCTAAGTTTGTGGTTTATGAATATAGATCTACCAAATTGTAAATTGGGTTTTTAAACCAGATGTAAGCATTTAAACAACCCTCCCCCTCCAAAAAAAACAAAAAACCCTTCATTCCCCATCAGGAGGGCTCACCCAAAAAATGGTGAGGAATTCCACATGCCCTAGTCTTTGCCTTTCTCATGGTATTCTCTATATATGTATGTTTGTTGTGTCTACCCCTGTCTCTAATGGTGGCTACCTTTACTAATACCCATGTTGTTGTAGATTGATGGTGGCTATCGATTTGGCTAATCGAGAGATGGAAGGATTTGGTTACTACTATGGGTACCTTCATGCCCTCAATACTAATCTCTTGATCTAGCACACTTGTTTCTTTGGATCGATTTGTTTGAAGGTTGGGGGTAATCTTTCAATAAACTGTCAAGCTTTGGTGGCGACAACTGTGGAGACTTATCAACAATGAATCGTAGTTAACTCAACCCTGTGAGTAGTTTTCTAACCCATTCCCTCAAGGCTGACCCACTAACCCAACCATCCTTCATAATATCTAAATACCTAAACCTAATCTATCTAATTCCTTACTATATGCAACATCATTTTCTTAATCACCAAGGGTTTCAAGAGATTAAGCCTAGTATAAAGAAGTTGTTTTTTCCTCGGAATTTTTAACACACCATATTAAGTCCAAAACTTCAACATCCTGCCATACGATGATTATTTCTTTTGTCTCAATTAAGATAGTTACACAAATTCAACATCCCTTCCTAGGTTGATTATTTCTTTTGTCTTTATTAAGACACTTAACTATCTTATTTTTAATTGAAGATAATGAAGAAAAAAATTTAAGATAAAAAATATTTTTGTCTTTAAAAAACATCTCAAACCACCCTTGTGTGTATTATTGTCAAGATTAAGAAAACAATCCCTACACTTTCCTCTTGATTGAAGCTAGTCTTTCCCCAATTAAAAGAATGACTATGATTAGGTATCTCATGTATAAGTGGAAGCCAAGAGGCTCCCGAAATTTCTTCTAGATCTAGCTAAAACCCCCACCTTTGGCTTAAGCCAGGTTGGCATAAGGATGCCCAATCTTAGCAAGACCATAGGGGGGTAAAGGAGGAGATCATCTTGGAGAATAAAGATAATATTAAAAATATTATTACTTCAATTTGAGGACAAGTTGTGGGATAATAAGGAGTTGGAGGGAAAAAAGAAGTTAAGGTATTATAAGAATGTGATCAACCCCAACCTTGATAAACATAATTATTTTTCTATCTTGAGCAATGCTAAGAGGGAAATGGACATTGCTAAGATAAGAACTAACTCTCATGAGATACAAAGTAAAATTAGGCATTCATTGATTTCCAAAACACCTTGGGACAAAGATTTTTTCACTTTTGTGATACTGAGAGGGTTGAAGATGAAAAACACTTTCTCTTGGATTGCGTAATGTTTACTCACATCAATTCTAATTTTCAAAATCTTTGCCACACTACTAATATTCTTGACTTGTTAAGTCAACAAAACTATGGTGATCTAGGAGCATTTCTCTCCCTTCTTTTTGATCATAGAAATAAAATGTTAAAGTTTCTCAATTCATATCTTTCTTTCTTAAGATCCTATTGGCCATATTGGTCATAGTGAACCTTTTTTCTCATCATCATCATCATCATTGTCACTACCAACTTTCTTGACTTATTAATTCAACAAAACTATGGTGATCTAGAAGTGATTCTCTCCCTTCTTTTCGATGATGGAAATAAAATGTTATAGTTATTGTTAATCATCACCATCACCATCATCGTCACCGCCATCATCATATATATGTTAAAAAGATAACACCAAATTATATAATTAACTTGAAATTTTAATACATATAATTTGTTTTTCTATTATAATATATAAGTTCATAATTTTTTATTAGACTATTTTTTTAATAAAAAAATTGGTTCAAGGATTTAAATCTAAGTATATTTTAGTCCATTTTCACTTCTAGAATTTTACATTACACAAACTTTTCAACTTATCCATAGAGGAAGCTATTTTTTTATAATTAAAATAATATTTTTTATTATTATTTTTAATCAGTAAGTGGATATTTTTTTATTTATATTAACATTTTCTTTAAATATCTCAATCGATATAAACATATATTAGATACTTATTTTTAATATTTAAATTGTAGAATTGAGGCTTCTGTGATCCATCATAGTTATAAGAAGATTTCGGCGTAAATCACATTAGGTAAGACTTTTGCCGACGCGTTTTGAACCAACTAGTGTGGTTCATTGTCAGGACAAGTTGAGGAGACAAATCTAGTCCAGCGCTTTAAATAGTTTGATCAGAGATTCCAACAGCGTAAATCACATTAGGTAAGACTTTTGCCGACGTGTTTTGAACCAACTTGTGTGGTTCATCGTCAGGACAAGTTGAGGAGACAGATCTAGTCCAGCGCTTTAAATAGTTTGATCAGATATTCCAACATCGAAAACCAATTAACGTCTAATTTTGACCCAAGAACCTTTTTACATTTTTATTATTCTAACTAATATTATTATTCCCAATATTTATTATTCTATTAGTAGAAATCACTTAAACTAGGTAAAAAATAAAATAGATTAATAGTTTACGCCGAAAATCTTACCTAATGTGATTTATGCCGAAATCTTCTTATAAATGTTTAATTATTTGAATTACATGTTTTTTAATATTTAAATTAATATGAATTTATATTAATTATAGATAATGTTTTTTAAAAAATTATTGTTATATATTAAAAGAAAACATTTCACATTAAATTTTAACTTATAATTTAATAAAATTGTTTTAATTCAAATAATAAAGCATAGAATTTTAATTTCAAAAACAATTTATTTATATCAAATTTATATTTTAATTTCATTTATTTTAAAACATAAAAATTGAAATATTAAAATTAAGTTAAAAAATATTACTCTAAACTTTAAAATTTAAATATAATATCATTAATTTAAAATTCCATTAAATAAAATTATTATAAATGATATAAATTTTTTAATTTTCAATAAATAATAAAATTGGTTAAGAAATGTCTCTAGAATACTTTGTTTGATAAAGAATATAATGATAAAAAATCAATGTAATATCATATTATAAAATGAATATTAAAATTTTTAATCTTCAATAAATAAAAAAATTCGTTAACAAATGTCTCTAGAATAATTTGTTTGATAAAGAAGAAGATGATGATGATGGTTAATGTCCACTGAGAGAAAAATTTGGTCTATAAGACCTAAAGAAATGAATTATTTGGTTTGATTTAAGATTTTATTCTTATGCTCAAAAAGCTTGGAGAGAAGCCTCTCGAGCTCAGTGTAATTTTGACATTGTAAAAGGCTAGGAAGGCTAGTATTGCAACAAAGATTTTGAAATTGAGATCTGATGTGGTTGTACGTGGGACACTCTAAGAGGAAGTGATTTTCATCCTCAATGTTCGTATTCTCACAGAGATGGCAGAACCTCTCCATCCATGGTGTTTTAGGAACTGCCCAATGACCCGTTTCACTATGGAGCTCATAAGAGTTCGTTGTCGTCTTGGCTATATTAATTTTCTTCTTTGAGCTAGTTAAAATAGAGAGATACTTTTGATCTTCTAAGGTGGGGTTGATGGCCTCCTTATAATATCTTAATTTTCTTTTAGCTGCTAAATTTTTCTCACACCACATTTTTTCCTTTAAACTTAGAAGTAACAATATTTTTAATGTTATTAATATTTTGCAATACAATATTTTCGTCAATCTCCCAATAGTTTAACGAGACCATAATGTCTTTATACCAACCTTATTTGAGCCTCAAGTAATTTTAGCTAAAATATCAAATAAAAATATTATAAACCTAACGTAACTCCAACCAAAAATATGTTGAGATTTTCGGTTTTAATAAATTGGGTAAAAATCTCATGTAGGTGACAACAATAGGATTTGTTGCTATACTAGCTCCATTTTGTTGAGGAGTTAATGCATCCTATATTTGTTGTGAGAGAATTTATGAGCAGTTTTATTCTCTTAGCTATAAAAATATATGCCCGTACAGGATATCGGGTATGGTAGAGAGAGTGTGTGAGGAAATAAATGTTTGTAATCTCCTATTTAATAATAAGATTGCCGATGCCTCTGTTTGGTGGACGTAGCCCAGATTGGTTGGGTGAACCACGTTAAATTCCTGTGTTATCTTTGTATGATTTTATATGCTGTGTTTGTCTTTTATTTTCCGCTGCTCACTGTTTGCTCTAACAATTGGCATCGGAGCATGTTGAGGAGCGGGTGCATGTGACAGAGTTGCTGAAGGTGGAGTTTCAGCGATCGGCGCAGTTTCTGGCGAGACAATCACGCCTATTCTAGACAGTAAACGAGTTGGCGCGGTTTACTGCAAAATAGGCACGCCAATTGGCGCGGATCCAACAGGTTTAGTCATGCCAATTTTGTTACTCTAAGCGATTTTGCTTCTGGCATGGATCTACTGCTATGAAGCCAGTGCCAAGACCCTTTTGGCGTGCCAAGCGAGAATCGTTTTTGATAAAACTGCAATTTTGTTATTTGTTTTTTATTTGTAATTTGCAGTTTGTATAGTAGAGGGATTGTATGATAAGATAAAGGCAGTATAGAAGAAGGCGAAGACATTTTTTTTTAAATATTTATTTGATTTATTAACAAGTTGGAATTGGAGATTGTCTGGTTGATACAATATGGCAAAAACTCAAAGTGCTCATTTTGAGACCGAGAAGTTCAATGGCAAAAACAACGTCGAGATCTGGAAGGTGAAGATGTACAATCTTCTTGTGCAACAAGGCGTGGAGAAGGCGTCGATGGGAAAATCCAAACAGCCTTACAACATAACATATGATGAGTGGACCAAGATGGATGAAAGAGCATTGAGCACTATTCGACTGTGTTACTATGTTACCACGCAAATAAATAAAAATGGATACCTTGTTGAACTCTTTTATTTATTTTTGAATAAATCTTTATATCTATTAATAAAAGATTTCATCATTACACTGAATTATAATATATTTAATATGTTAGAGAGGGAAATTAGGTTTTCAACCTTTGTAGTTATCTATGAAGAATGCTTATATCAATAATTTCATTGTGAAATTGATTAAATTTTATGTTTTATTTTCTCTTATAAATTATTTTTTGGAAATTATAATTGAGAAGATTTTTGATTTAAAAAATTTCACTTATTTTAAAATAATCTAAATAATAAATATATTGATAAATTATTAATATATTTTATCTCACCAAAATAATCATTAAAAAGGTTGAATTTATATATTAGTAAATAATTTAAATTATCTAATACATTATAAATAATTTAAATTTAACTTTCAACATGTATACATTATTATAATCCTAGGGAATCCACGTCTGGCCATGTGAATTGATGCTTCGTTTGTACCTGGGTTAGCAAGTTGTGTGAGAAAATAGAGGTCACATGGCGTGAGAGTAGAATTCACTTGAACAATTGAACGCCTTTTATTTGAATAGACGAAAAATTTTTATGTATGTTGAGATTTTCTGTTTCATAAAAATAGTAAAAAATCTCAGGTGACAACAATAGGAACTTGTTGTTAAATTAGCTCCACGTTGTTGGGAGAGAGTTAATGCATCCTATATTTGATGTAAGAGGATTTATGACGCAGTTAGATTCTATTAGCTATAAAACAGGTATCCATACAGATTGTTTGAGCGTGAGAATTTGTGAGGAAAATATTATTTTGTAATCTATTGTTTGATAATAAAGATTGCCGATGCCAATATTTGGTGGACGTAGCCCAGATTGGTTGGGTAAACCACGTTAATCTGATGTCTCCCGTGTATGATTATTTGCTGTGTATACTGTTTATTTGTTTGCTGCACACCTTTGCCTCTAACAATGTACACCTTTTTTCAACCCTCATACACCTAACATCCACTCTTCCCATCCATCACATTTATTTAGGTTTATCCTATTTTAAAAAAATAACATTATTTCGCATTACAAATAAGTTATTTTATATAAATAATATATACTGTAAATAATCGTAATTTGTAATTTTATATAAATAATATATCATGTAAATAATCGTAATTAAAATATAAAGTTGGATAAGACATTATGTCACACATAATAAATACATGGTGTCTCGTTTACCTTATGGGTTTCCATCCATAATCATTCATCAGTCAGCTAAAACGATCCCATCCCCATCTTCCAAATATACTAGTATTTGCACATTACTGTGCAAAGAAAAGTCTACAGCATTAAACGGAGGGGAAGGGACATCTGGACAATATTAAATGGTAGGGAACATTTGTTCAAGATTTTCTGAGGGATTTTTTCGCTCATGACGTATATAATCTAGTGGTAATCTTTGTTGGTAATCCTTTTGTAAAACAAGTTTAGTTCCATTCTAAGAATGGGCATTGCTTGGAAGAGATCATTCAAGATCTTTATCAGGAGTCGCTGAAGCTTTGGAAGTTGCAACTCTTCGACTTCCAGTCACTGGTGGTGCAAGGGCTGATATTCAAGCAGTGAAGGAAGTCGTTAGTTCTGCAGTTGAGTGATGCAAGCAATGGGTTCCTCCATTTGCTCGTTGTTTCCAAAGGTAGAGGGGATGAATCATCTAGTTTTTCAGCTTGCAGAAGTTACTACTCAAGAGAAAGCCTTATTGGGGTTTCTTCCTTTCCAGTGATCTTAGCTTAAACCTCAACCTGGAATTCTTAATAACTCGCTCCTCAATTCATGAATCGGGGAACGAGGAAGTTGTTAATTTTGAACAAGGCGAGGGCAATGTCAGCGCGTGAAAAGATATGTATGTCGTTATGGACACCTCCCTCACTCTCCAATGCTACTCTTAAGATGGGATGAATATCCCTTTTCCATTCAATAAAACCCTATGTTCGCAATATCAGATTCATGAAACCCAGTTACCATCCACAGTTGTGGAGTCTCAATTTCAATTGATTTTCTGTATGCACGTGACGGCATCCAAACGACCTTAAACGTGGAGGAGGACGGACATTGTTCACGATTATGTTATGAAAATTCGACGATCATGCAATAAATTTACGAGTGCCCAGCGACAGCAGGTTTAAATGAGCGGTTATGAGAAGTCCGCCATCTTACACTTTTTCTACATGGAATCTTCTACGGAGTATGACGTGTCTACTGTATGAGAACAGTTGTTGCAAAGCTGGAGACTATTGTTCATTCAGCATTTGCCGTCATGAGATGCGTATTCATTGTCAATTTTAGTTAGAGCTCCATTAAAACTGTGATGGGTACCGTATAGGCAAATATTATTCACCTCATGACATTATTATCTCATAAAAAGATATGTTGTTAATACATAGTCATATTATCCGACAGCCGTTTAGGTAGCAACTGCAGAATTCTGACTCGGGTATCTTCTACGACTCGGGTATCCTCTACCTCCCAGTTGTTCAGTCCGCTCCACCATTCACATGTCTTTAATGCTTGGATGAAACGTCCAACTATGCATTCAATTGCCATATTAGTCTTTCAAGTTTCAAACTATTCAATGTCATCTCAGTCTTTTGAGTTTCAATCTATTAAATTCCACCTCGGTCTGCCAGATTTCAAACTGATATGGCGCATCTCAGATTTCAAATTGAGCGTTGGTGTTTGAAATTTTTGAAGTAAATTGGTGTCGGCATAAATCTTCAAAACAATACTATTGCATCGTAACCTTTAGGAGTAAAGTGAATTTGAATTCTCTTCATTCAATTTACTTTCACAGGATCATTGAATTTTATATA